>JAASFQ010000349.1:0-26803 GCA_023333845.1 Globisporangium polare | reverse complement strand
GCGCGCCACGAACTCGGTCACGATGCGCACGTTGCTGAGCGAGTCCCAGTAGACGCCAACCAGACTCACGAGACGAGCGTGCGTGAGGTGCAGCGACTGGTAGAGCTTGGCCTCTTCGAAGAACGTCTCGATCTCCTGCATGTTCGCCCGCTGGGTGGCGTGCGCGAGCGTCTTAATGGCCACGACGCTGCTCTTGTACGTGCCGCGGTAGATCTCGGCCCCGGACTTCCCGCTCTTCGCCAGCAGCAGGTCCTCAATCACGTCCTCTGCTGGCAGCCGCATCGCGAGAATTACCGGGTCGTCCCAGATACCCGTCTTGGGTTTGGGCTGCAGCGAGCGTTTCACAATAGCGCTGCTCTTACTACTGCTTCTGTCGACCTTGTTCATGAGCTTCCGGTCCAACGGGTCGAGCTTCTTGGCGTGGCGGCTGCTGTCGAGGCCCACGCGCACAAATTCTGAGGCCGCGTGCGGACTGGGCGACGCCCTCTCCTCTCGCTCCTCGCGCTCCTGCTGCGCGCGGAGGTTGCGCTCCAGACGCTTGTACCAGAGGAAGAACGCGATGATGACGCCGATGAAGCCCAGCACGCAGGCGAGGATCCCGACAATCGCGGCAGCGCTCAGGCCTCCAGACCCCGAGTCGGACGAGTGCCAGCGCTGCGGCGGCTCAAAGGGGGAGCGGTGCGAGCCGTTGAAACCGGAGGACTGGGAAGATGCGCTGCTGTTCAGGGCGGTGCCATCGACGATCGCGTCCGCGTCCTACAATAACGTCCGTTAGCCACAAGCAACACAGTGCGATGATACAAAGCCATGCCCTTCGTGAGTCTTACCTGGATCGTCTTCTTGAGCAGCTGGACGAGCTCGTCCACCAGTGTCGCATCCGTGGTCGCAGAGACTGACTTGTTGAGGCTCTCGAGGGCCTGCGCCAAGAGCGCGTTCGCACTTTGCACCTCGCCGCTCGCACTGCTGCTGGAAGACAACGCCATCGAAAGGCTCGAGCCTGCGGAGCTGTGAGCGCTGCTGCTGAAAAGCGCAAGTGAGGCGATGCAGTCAAGTCAATGGGGGCTCTGCAGTTGGACACATGCGCTGTCCAGTCGCGAGCGTGTGCGTGTGTACGCGGCGTTGGTACCGCAGAGCCTGAGATCGATCGATTGATCGTCCAGGAGGAAGGAAGGGATAGCGCGCGCACACCCACTTTCACCATCTGATGTAGCGTTTCCAGGATGGACGGGCCTTGCTGGAGAAATGGACGGTTTCCACTTGATTTCACTATGCTGAGTAATTCGCCTAAAATGCCGTCTCGTTCGCTGCTGGTGGTATACACGGAGTAACTCTCGGATCAGGTACAAGTATAGCAAAAGAGCAACCATAGGGCTCATGCCCTAACTGAGAAGAAAGCAGGATATCATGCCATTATCATCAAGCTTTGTCCCGAGTGTTTCCGAGCAGACCAATCTCCGCACGTTCTTTTCGGTTGGCTTACTACGTACTGTACTATTCCCAAATAGGAGGCCCCTCCGCTTTCCACCTCCCCCAAAAGGAAATCGCACTTCATACCCAAAACAGCCATCCGAAGATGCCGAGCTTCCTGGACGCGCTGCGCGACGCCATCCCCTCGGGCGGCAACAAGGCGACGGCCGCCAGTGCTAAAGCTTCACCGGCATCACCTTCTCTATCTCCTGCTGCCGCTGCTCCTCCGGTACCAGCGAATGCGACG
This sequence comes from Globisporangium polare, assembly GCA_023333845.1. Lineage (NCBI taxonomy): Eukaryota > Oomycota > Peronosporomycetes > Pythiales > Pythiaceae > Globisporangium > Globisporangium polare. The sequence continues at coordinate 25,089 of JAASFQ010000349.1, read as the reverse complement.
CATCAGCAGCAGGCGGTCGCGGAGCTCGAGCGCTTGTTCCCGTTCCACGACCCGTTCCTACTGCATGGCGGCCTCGCGGGCGAAGAGGGCGACATCTGGGGGATCTCCAACCCGCGCCACGAGCGCGAGCTGCTCAGCGTGCTTTGCGTAGACCACGCGGACTTGCAGGAGGCGAACGAGCGTGAGGCCGCGGTCGGCGCTGTCGGCGCAGTCGTGACCAAGAAAACCGCCAAGAAAGGCGGAGCTGCGGGTGGAGGCAATGCGGGAAGAGCCAGCAGTGCGCTTGAGCCAGCAGAAAAGCTGCTGCAGACCTGCGCGGCGCACACGAGTTCATCTGCCGGTGGCTTCTTCACGACCATGGAGCTCGCCGAGATGGTACTGCAGACCGTGCTCGACCACCCGCAGGACGCCGACATGGTGCAGACGCAGCTCTTTGGGCTCGTGGGCGTCGAGGGCATGGACGTGATCGCGTTCGCGATCCAGAACCAGCAGGAACTCGCAAAGCACGTAAAGAAGCAGCATCTTCAGGACGCGCAGAAGCAGCAGGAACTTGCTGAGAAGTTCGCGTCGACTGGCGGTGGAGTTGGTGGCACCGCGAGACCGACAGTGGCGTCCTCCTTCAGCATTCAGACGGCGTCCGAGCAGCTCTTCCTTAAGCAGCAGCGCAAGGCGAACCGCAAGGCGCGCGCGCAGAATGGTGGTGGCCACAACGACGAGGACGACGAGCAGAACTGGCTCGAGGCCGCCGGGTACGATCCCGAAGTGCTGCGTCTGCAGCGCGAGTTCGCCCAAGAAGAGATGCGCAACCAGTCGACGTCGCTCTTGCAGCGTGAGTTCGGTCAGCTGCAGGGTGGCTACGACACCTCGGGCGCCGCGGGTCAGCTGACGTCGGCGGGCCTGCTCACGCTCCCGGAGAGCACCAAGCGCACGTACTTCAAGGGCTACGAGCACGTGTACATCCCGGCGCACGCCAAGAAGTCGCTGGCTGCAAACGAGACGCTCGTACCCATCAGCGACCTCGAGGCGTTCGCGCAAACGGCATTCCGCGGCATGACGCACCTCAACCGGCTGCAGTCCAAGCTCTTCCGGAGCGCCTACGAGACGAACCAGAACCTGCTCGTGTGCGCGCCGACGGGCGCCGGTAAGACGAACGTGGCGATGCTCACAATCCTCCAGGAGGTCAAGTCGACGATGCAGCGTCACGGCACTCTGGCCAACATGAAGATCATCTACGTGGCGCCCATGAAAGCGCTGGCGCAGGAGGTCGTGACCAAATTTGGCGAGCGCCTCGCGAGCTTGAAGATGAAAGTGGCCGAGCTGACCGGTGACATGCAGCTCACGAAGAAGGAAATTGAACTCACGCACGTGATCGTGACGACTCCCGAGAAGTGGGACGTCATCACGCGCAAGTCGAGCACGCAGCAGGCTTTGCTGAGTCAGGTGAAGCTGCTGATCATCGATGAAGTGCACTTGTTGGCGGACGAGCGAGGCCCCGTGATCGAGACGATCGTCGCGCGTACGGTGCGTCGTGTCGAGAGCACGCAGAGCATGATCCGTATTGTCGGGTTATCGGCGACGCTGCCCAACTACGTGGACGTGGCGTCCTTCCTGCGCGTGTACGTGCCTCCGGGTGACGTGCGCATGCAGAACGCGGCAACGAACGGTGGGAAGGGCGGCCTCTTTTTCTTCGACGCGACGTACCGTCCCGTGCCGCTCGACCAGACTTTTATCGGCATCAGCACGAACGCAAATTTGAAGGAGGCATTGGGCATGTCGGCCGCCGCACTGTCCACGACCGTCGCGACGGACGAAGATGCGGCCAAGATGGAGAAACAGCGTATGGGCGCGGCGTCCAACATGAGTCGTCAGGCGCAGGTGAAGCTCATGATGAACAAGCTGGCGCTCGCACACTGCCTCAAGCAGGTGGAGAACGGTGAACAGGTCATGGTGTTCGTGCACTCACGCAAGGAGACCGCGGCGACCATGCGCGCGATCGTGGAGCTCTCTCAGGGTGACGAGGAGGAGCCTGGGACGCTCGAAGCCTTCCTGCCGCCATCGGACCTGCAGATGCCCATGAGTCTCATCGACCGCGTGCAGCGCAGTCGCAACAAGGAGCTCAAGGAGCTGCTGACCTACGGGCTGGGCATCCACCACGCCGGTATGCTGCGCAGCGATCGCAACCTGAGCGAGGAGCTCTTTGAGCGAGGGTTCATTCGAACGCTGTGTTGTACGGCAACGCTTGCGTGGGGAGTGAACTTGCCGGCGCACTCGGTGCTCATCAAGGGCACGCAGGTGTACAACTCGGACAAGGGCGGCATGACGAATCTGAGTATGTTGGACGTGATGCAGATCTTCGGTCGTGCGGGTCGTCCGCAGTACGACACGAGTGGTGACGCTGTGCTCATGACGACGCAGGACCAGCTGCCGCACTATTTGAGATTGCTGACCACGGGCATCCCGATGGAGTCGGCGCTGATCAAGGCGCTGCCAGACCACTTGAACGCAGAGATCGTGTCGGGGACGGTGAGCAACCTGGACGAGGCTTGCGAGTGGCTCAGCTACACGTATCTGTATGTGCGCATGAAGAAGAACCCACTGGCGTACGGGATGAAGATCGAGGACGTGCAGCAGGACCCGTTGCTCATCGAGCGCAGAAAGCAGCTGCTCATGGACGCGGCGGAGAAGCTCGCGTCTTGTCGCATGATCAAAGTTTTGCGAGAGAAGACGCGCTTGGACCAACCTGGCGAGGGCAAGGTGGCGTTCGCCGTGACGTCCATGGGCCGCGTGGCAAGTCACTTTTACATCCAGCACACGTCCATCGAGACGTTCAACGAGCTGCTGGACGGCAAGGCTGGTGGCAAGGGAGGTGCACAGGACGATGACGACATGCCGTGGGAGAAGGTGCTGCTCGTGCTCTGCAGCAGCAACGAGTTTGAGCAGATGAAGTCGCGCGAGGATGAGATGCCCGAGCTTGAGAAGCTGGCGAAGAAGTTCTGCCGCTTCGACGTCCTGGGCGGCGGCCTCGAGAGCTACCAGGGCAAGACGAACGTGCTACTGCAGAGCCTGATCGGCCGTGCGCGCGTATCGAGCTTCACGTTGATCTCGGACACGAACTACGTGGCGCAGAACGCCTCGCGCGTGTGCCGCGCACTGTTCGAGATCTGTCTGAAGAAGAACAGCGCGCGCAAGGCTGAGAAGTTCCTGCAGCTGTCCAACTGCATCGACCAGAAGATCTGGTGGGACCAGTGTCTGCTGCTGCAGCTGCCCAACATCCCGCTGGATGTTGTCGGACAGGTCGAGAGCCAGCATCTGGACCTCTACGAAGCGCTTGCGGACCCGAACAAGTACGCGCTGAGCGCCAAGGTGCGGAAGTGGGTGAACGGCCTGCCGTTTATCGATGTGGACGAAGTGCAGATGCAGCCGTTCGGCGGCAACATGCTTAAGCTGAGCTATTCGCTGCTGCCGCTGTTTCCAGAGTGGAAGGACAACACGTTTGGTGGCAAGACCATGAGCGCCTGGGTCTGGGTGGAAGACGCGATTTCCGGTTACATCTACCACTCGGAATACTTTGTGCTGCACCAGAGCCGCTTCATGGGCTGGAAGGAGGGTTCACAGACACTCGATATGGAGTGCTACTTGCCTGTGTTCGTGTCCGAGGCGCAGAAAGAAGCGACGTACGTCATCCGCGTGCTCTCGGACCGGTTCGTGGGTATCGAGTCGTACTACGAGGTGTCGTACACGCCCGATAACAGCCAGCTGGCCAAGGCCAAGAAGGACAAAGAGGAGATGTACACGAACCTGCTGCGTCTGCACCCGCAGCCGCTCTCGTCGCTGCAGAACCCGGTCTACGAGGCGATCTACGCGTCCAAATTCCGGTTCCTGAACCCGATCCAGACGCAGACGTTCCACCAGCTGTACCATCAGGACGGCAACGTGCTCATCTGTGCGCCCACGGGCAGCGGCAAGACCATGTGCGCCGAACTGGCAATGATGCGCGTCTGGAACCAGAATCAGGCGATCAAGGACGACGTGTCTGGGAGTGACGGTAATGGTGACGAGAACACCGGAGGTCGAACGCGGCCCAACAAGCGCTCGCTGATCGTGTATATCGCGCCGCTGAAAGCCCTGGCGCGCGAGAAGGTGGCGGAGTGGAAGGCGCGCTTTGAGCACAACCCACAGATGCGCAAGAAAGTAGTCGAGGTGACGGGCGACACGGTCGTGAATGTCGACTACATCTTGCATACGGCCAACATCGTGATCACGACGCCGGAGAAGTGGGACTTGCTCACGCGCAACGTGGGCTTCGGCCGCAAGCTCATGGACAAGATCGCACTCGTGGTGATCGACGAGGTGCACTTGGTGGGCGACGCCCCTCGTGGCGCCGTGCTGGAGGTGCTTATCAGTCGACTGCGCCGCTTCAGCCGGAGCGCCAAGGGTGGCATTCGCCTGCTGGGGCTTTCGACCGCGCTGGCAAATGCGAGCGACGTGGGCCAGTGGCTGGGCATCACACGCGAGAACAAGAGCCAGATCTACAACTTTCGGGCGTCCGTGCGGCCCGTGCCCATGGAAGTGCACATCCAAGGCTTCCCTGAGCGCCATTACGTCGCACGCATGGCGGCAATGAACAAGCCGACGTTCATGGCGATTAAGACGCACTCACCCGAGAAGCCCGTGCTGATCTTCGTGTCGTCCAAAGCGCAGACCAAGATGACGGCGCTGGATCTCATCTCTTTCTGCGTTTCACACGGCAACGACGAGCAGTCTGGCCAAGGTGGAGGTGCCAAGCGGTTCCTGAAGATGGACGAGGCGGTCATGGACTCGATCTTGAGCGACGGCCACAGCGTCCAGGACGAGAGCCTGCGCCACACGCTGACCTTCGGCATCGGTCTCCATCACGCTGGTCTCCCTCGCAAGGACCGCGAACTGGTGGAGAAGCTGTTCCGAGACCGTTTGATCCAAGTGATCATCTCGACGTCGACGCTGGCGTGGGGCGTGAACCTGCCGGCGCACCTTGTGATCATCAAGGGCACCGAGTACTTCCAGAACGGCCGCTACCAGTCGTACCCTCTGAGCGACCTGCTGCAGATGATCGGAAGAGCGGGGCGTCCGCTGCTGGACGACAAGGGCGTCGCGTGCGTGTTGGTGGAGGAGAGCAAGAAGAACATGACGCAGCGGTTCCTGTACGAGCCACTGGCCATCGAGTCGTGTCTCTCGACGCACCTGGCGAACCACCTGAACGCCGAGATCGCCTCGGGCCTGCTCAAGAAGAAGCAGGACGTGCTTGAATACCTGAGCTGGAGCCTGCTGTTCCAGCGCGTGATGAAGAACCCAAGCTTCTACGGCATTGGCGCTGAGGGCAAGCAGGACGTCGAGGCGTTCTTCGAGGAACTCGTGACGACTTCATTGAAGAACCTGGAAGCTAGTCAGTGCATCACTGTGAACGCCAAGGACGCATCCATCCAGCCGACGTTCCTGGGCAAGATCGCCGCGGCACTGTACGTGGACGTGAAGACGGTGGCGCGTATGCTGACGTCTGTGAAGGCGATCGCGGCGCTGAAGAAGGCGGACAAGGACGGCTCGGCGGCGTTCACGCGCCAGATCATGAGCGTGATCTGCGAGTCGAGCGTCGAGATCCGCGAGACGATCCCGCTGCGCCACAACGAGATCCAGAGCTCGCTCATCACTGACCTGTGCGCCAAGGTGCGGCACTCGCCCATGACGAGTTTGTACCGGAGCACGCCCAAGAAGCAAAAGACGCTACTGGAGACCCACGGGAGCGAGCTCAAAGCCTTCGTGCTGCTGCAGATGCATCTGATGCGCATGGGCATGCCCTCGAGCGACTTTGGCAACGACCTGCGCACGCTGCTGGACCAGCTGCCGCGCTTGCTGGGCGCCGTGATCGACATTTGCGCGTTCCTGAAGCAGTCGGAGCTCGTGTTCGCGGGCGTTCGGCTGTCACAGGCGATCGTGCAGGCCAGGTGGCCAGTGGAAGGCGACATCGGTGGTGGTAGTGATGGAGATGTGCTGGCACAGCTTCCGCATGCGTCTGCGCATGTGCTCAAGGTGCTGAAGGACGACCTGAAGTTGAATTCGTTCGCTGAGCTGCAGGAGCTGCTCAAGGTCAAGCAGAAGAAGGCGCAGCTGGTGGACTTGCTCACAAAGTCGACTGGTGGTGGTGGCAGACGAGGCAACAAAAGTAACAACAGCAGTGGAGCACTGAGCAAGAACCAGAGTCAGGATCTCGTTCGTGTGGCCGAGGCGATCCCGCGCCTGCAGGTGGCAGCGGCTGTCAAGCAGCGTCAGCAGAAGAGCCTGGTGGTGTCTGTGGAGCTCATGGCGCTGAACGAGAACGTGAGCACGCTGGCGTACGCCAAGCGCTTCCAGAAGCCCAAGCCGTACGGCTTTTATGTCATTTTGGCTGCGACGAAGAAGCCTGTGGCAACAACTGCAGGTGCGACGGAGAGTGAAGGTGTCCCTGACGATAAATCCAAGCCAGAGACGACGACGCCTCGCTTGGAGGTGCTGCAGATGAAGCACGTGGCGTCCAAGCAGAAGGCCGAAGTGACGTTCCCACTGGCGGCGGCTCCTTCAGGCCAAGAGGAGCAGCTGGTGGTGCTCGTCATGTCAGACGCCATCGCGGGCATCGACGTGAGTTGTCCAGTGGAGGTGTAGAGAATGAATGCTTCACTTCACTGACTCAAAGTGGGTGAAGGGAAAGATAAGACAGTCAGCATTTCAAGGTCGGAAGTCTCAGGCAGCCAGATAAACTTTGCACATTAGGTACGCACGAACCTATCTGCGAATCTGCTTTCAAAAGGTGCAGAGGGAGGTTGGACAGGTCCTCCAGAAGAGATCGCAAAAAGAAAGAAACAACCTTACACGCAACTCGACACTCGACACACTTGTGCAGCGAGGAAGAAAGCCTTTTATCGCGATGAGAGAGTACGCTGGTATTCTTTGGAGCTGGTGCTCGCTGGCTGGCTGGAGGGAGGATCTCTAGCTAACGCCAAAAGATTTCCCCCGACGTCACGCCGGTGGCAGGGGTCTCCTGGGAGCTCGCGTCCTTGCGCCAGCACGTGCCTCCGTTGTAGTCAGTCCAGGCGAACGTGTAGCAACGAGTGGTTGAGCGACAGATGCCGCAGCAGTTGACCGCCGTCGAGGACGAGACGCTGCCGACGTCGCCGCCAGTGCGGTCGGTGTTTGCCGCAGGCACCGTACTGCTGGCCCTGGTAGCCGTTGTCGCGCCAGTTGGTGTCCCACTGGTCCTGGAGCTTCCAGTACGGGACCCCATCGCGCGTGTCAAAGCCGACAATCAGCACCGCGCGGTCCGTGTCCTTGGCGTTGCACTTGTCGCTGCGTATGAGCACACCGCCCTTGTACTGCTTGAAGAGCTCCGATCCAGCCATCAAGGTGGCAGCAACCGGTTGCTTCATCACGGCCGCCTCGAGAAGCGTGTGGTCACCGAAGTGTCCACCGCCGTAGAAGTACGAGCCCAGGTTGGGCCTTTCGCACTTGAAGTTCGGGTCCTCGTAGCGCTTGCAGCTCGGCGCAACACCCGAGCCCGAGACGTACGGGTACGACGCTTCCGTGCAGATCGAGCGGCCGTTCTCACGATTTACCCAATCGTAGGCGCCGTTCACGTTGAACCCGTCGCAGGACGCCTTCGGGCTGCTGCAGCTCAAGCAAAGGAGATTTTGCTTGCTCGCTCGCTGGCGAGGTCTCCAAACCAGGTTGAAAGTAACAATCAAAGGCGCGTTTGTCAATACTGCGGGCCGAATCAATCAACCTCCTCCAGTCACGAGGACTTTCTGGCAAAACGCCAGCAGTTGGCGCTCGCGCTTTCGAAATGCCCGTCGGTACTCTGTAAGAAGAGACCAGGTCTGAGCTCAGCTCAACAGCAATTTCGAGCGCTCGCCAGCCAAAGCTAAAACACCGCAAATGCTGAGCTGAAGAAGATGGATAAAGTGTCATTCGCTGCTAGGTCGTGATGGGATGAATGGCCTACTTGCTCGGAATGTGTGTGGTTCAAAATGCATGTTCGCCCTATGTTGGGCCTCGTCTGGCTTAGAATTTCTTCTGCATGGGGCTCGAGGCCGAGTAGATGGGTGCCGCGGTGGCTGGTTGCTGGATCGACTCGCGCGCGCTCACGTCGCGGCTCGGCTGGTAGGCGCGGAAGGCGTTCTTCTTGGCCGGCCCTTCGATGTACGCGAAGAGCTCGTCGCTCATGTAGTACTTGTCCGAGCCTTTGTTCACGTTGCAGTCCTCGCAGAAGCAGAGCAGGATCGTGTCGATGCCCGTGCCGTAGACGTCCAGGAAGAACGACGCCGTGGCGTAGCCCAGCAACCCCGTGATCTAGCAATGTTTACACCACGTCATATCAGTTAGCCTCTCAGCAGCACTACTGCATCATGATGCAGCTAGGCAGGCAAGACACGCACCAGCATGGGGAAGATCGGACTCGTGATGTCCTTGAGGTCGCCGAGGAAGAAGCTCGGGAGCGCCGACGGCGGGTGGCGGATGAAGAGGAACATGAAGAACATGGAGAAGCACGCGATGAAGACCTTGCCGAGCGTCATGAGCAGGCTCGAGATGATGCTCACGGTCGCCACGCGCGCCGCGTTCGCCACCAGCAGCGTGAACGAGTCGCGCATCGCCGGGCAGAAGCTCTGGCCTTTCATCGCGATGATGATGAACGCGTTCCTGTTCGACAAAGTTACATACCGTAGTTTAGTGGGTGACAATGCGCCATTCGCGAGCGTGGTGTTATACTGGCCAATGGAGCAGAGACACAAAAGTACGTACTTGTTGAGGAACTTGAGGCACTTTTCAAAGCACCAGAGGCAGCACTTCATGCACATCATGACGACGCGCACGACGCTGTTACCCTGCTTGGCCGAGCGCATCTTGTGGTCGATGTACTCGAGCACGATGCGCAGGAACTGCACGATCGCGATGATCAAGCTCCCGAAGGCGAGCGAGCCAAAGTGGTACCGGATCGCGCGCCACCAGGAGCGCAGCACGGGCATCGACCGCACCTGGCGCTTGTCGAGCGTCCAGTAGTACTCGCAGAACGCGCCGGCGATCGTCGTGTAGGCCGTCGCCTGGATGAACTGGTTGGTCCACAGCAGCCCAAACAAGTGGTAAATCAGCAGGTAGTTGACCACGTTGTCGTTCTCGACCGTGGCCTTGATGGGCGTTGTGCCCGTGAGCTTGGCTGCGGTCGTGGTCACGTCTTGGAGCGTGATCTTGGCCGACGTCGCGATGTAGGCTGCCGCGATGAGCCAGTAGGCGAAGAGCCCCAGCGCAAACACGGTCGGGACCAAAGGGTAGAGCGTGAGCATGGGCATGGACTGGAGCGCCTTGGAGGCCTCACGGATGATGCCGATGGCGATGCGGATGCGACTGCACATGAAAATGAGCACGAAGAGCAGCAGCACGTCACACGCGATCATGACGTAGCACGCGATGGACCAGTAGTACACCTGGTCCTGGCTCACCTTGAAGCCCGAGGCGTTCACGTACGTCGTCGAGGACGCGATCATCGAGTTGGCTGTGTCCGCGGACATGCCCATCTTCGCCATGGCCTCGGTCACGCGCGTGTTGGTCAAGATCCCGCCCTCGAAGGCGCAGAAGACCGTGATCACGATCTGCATGATGCACATGAGCACGATCACGAGCCAGACGAAGAACCCGGCGCAGTAGCGCAGCATGACCAACCAGAAGAAGCCCAGCACCATGGCAAACACCCCACCGCAGATCAGGATCGGAAACGCGGCCTTCTCGATGTCGCCGATCCAGCGCGCGACCATGTTCCACTTGCGGCTGAGCATGTCGTTCACTGGGTCGTCACGGGCGGCCGCGACCTGGGACTCGGTCTTCTTCGTCTCGACGCTCGTGCAGTTCGAGCGCACGGCGAGCACCATGTCGGTACAAGACTTCTGCTGGCAGTCCATCATCGGATTGAGCACCAAGCTCGAGCCACAGGTGCGCGTGGTGATGCTCGCGGCGGCGAAATACGCCTCTTCACTGGCGCTGCACTCGTCCGCACAGCGCGCGGTCATCGTGGTCTGGATCTTCGTGAGCTCCATGCAGCGGTAGAGCACCTCGGTGGTGTCCACGCGGAGCTTCCAGGGCGATCCGGCAGCCTCGTCCTCCTGGGTCGCACCTTGCGAGGCAGCTAGTGAGTTCACGGACTCCTTGTTCACACTGTAGTCGCTGTACGCGTGCACGTAGACGCCCGTGGTGGACTCGTTCAGGAGTGGACAGTGCGTCGCGCACACGCCGTAGAACTTCTTGAGGGTCGACGCGTCCGTGAGCATGGCCGAGGCCGACTTGCCGCTCAGCTGGAGCGCGATGATGTCGTCACTGAGACGTGGGTAGGTCAAGTAAGGGTAGGCCGTGAGGTCGTAGGCCGGGACGGCGCCCTTGGCGTTCGCCTTGACGCCGCACGTGCGTCCCATCCAGTCTGAGCCGTAGATCAGCCGCTTGGGCTCGCCGTTCTGGTACCCGACGCCGGCGATGATCACCATGCCGACCCAGAAGAAGAGGAAGAGCAGCAGGAAGAGGATGTCCGTGCACTTGCGGTTGTCCGGCTTGAACGGGTTCGAGCCCTCGCCATTGTCCTAGTTTCATAACCACAACTGGTTAGCCTCACAGACGCACTTACAGCAAGACTGCTATGGGGGATAGCTAAAGGCTCACCGCGTTGGCGTCCTCGGCGCGCTTGCAGCAGCGGTTCCCCATCGCGAGGTCTGGGTTGAGGCTCGTACGATGAAGCTGAGCTCCCGGAGTGCAGCGCGTCGTCTGGTTTCGCGTTATGGGTCGAAACTCTCCGCAGGCAGCCACGAGAAGGCGACTTGGCTCGCTGGCGCTTGAGGTTTCATGAGCGTCTCCTCCCGCTTTGCTCCAACACGTGTGCGCAAATAGCTCCTCACGCTGTCGTTACGAAACCCCTCGAGCAAGGAGCAAGGAGTGCTCGCTAAACTTGGGCGGGAGCCTGCGGATGAGCTCTTCAGCAGTGGCAATGCAGCATTAGTGCGCTGCCAGCCAGCGGCGTCAGCCTTGACAGTCGAGGCGCTCTTGCCCTCTGAGCGTCGTAGTGCGCAGAGGCATTTGCCGACGAAGCGCTCGCCGCATCGCTTTTCAAAGAGGGGGAGCAACGAGCGGACTCCCAGCCTGCGAACGCGCCACAACTGCTCCGTGCAGTGCAGCCATTGCGGATGGATGATCTCCCGCCACACAGGCCGCAAAACACGCGGCCAGGACCAAGCGTGTGTGTGTGTGTGTGTGTGTGTGTGTGTGTGCATTTTGGGTGTGCGTCATCTTTTGTTTTGGGCTTTCTCCACGGTTGCTGCAGCCAAGTCGCCCCGTGACCTTTCGGGGAGTCTTCCGTCCTGCCTTGCTCGTGATAAATGCCCCTTCGCCAAGCGACTTCGTGTTTCTCTCGAAGGAACTGGAGCGGCATGAACAATCAAGTATGCGCTCCTTCAAACAAACACGAGGCAGCGCAAGCATTGGCCGCTCAAGAGCCACGGGCTGCGCGTTTTGAAAGTCCCCAGGTGACAACTGGAAGCCTGCGGGTGTGAAATGCACGCGTTCCGCTCACTTTACTCGCTCGCTCGTCTGTGTGAGCAACGCGACCAACCGAAGTTCTTCAGAAGGTCGTGCGCACAGCCAACCATCCAGTCAGCCTCCTTCACTTTCAAACCAGCCTCTTGACGTCCACAGCCAGCTTCGGAATTCACAGAGAGCCAACGCACAGCTTTAGCTTCAACTCTGACTGAGTCCGCGACTGCATGAGCCGTTCAGCATGAGCCGCAGGTCTCAGTCCCACTTTTCAAGGCCAGCAAGGCTAGCGATCCTCATGCTCTTCCTCCTCGGCTCAGTCGCTGTAGCCCATGGAAGTGTCGTGTGTGACGCGAACGCGCTTCAGACAATCGTAGCAGACCCGAATTCGTGCCACGAGATCTTGCTCACAGCACCCGTGAACACGGCCGACTACCCCAAGATCTGCGCCAACGCCAACTGCACGCGGCTCGTGGCGACGCTCAAGGCCTTCGAAATCACTGGGAGTAGTGACTGCGTGCTGGCCAACACGACCGTGAAGCTCAAGAGCGGCGTCGTGGAGCCCATCGTGCGGTATTGCAGCACCGGCAAGACGAGCGACACTGGCACGCTCATTGGCGCCGACGCAGGTGACGAGACGGAGGGGACTCCCAAGTCTTCCGCGACCAGCAGCACGGTGCATCCAAAGTCGAGGACGGGGCTCTACGTGGGCATCGTCGTCGGCGTCGTCACAGTGCTGCTGCTGCTGCTCGCCACAGCCGCGTGGTTTCGTCGTAATAGGAGGAGGAACCAGCGCAAGATGGCGTTTGCCTTGACCCACGACGACCTCTGCGCTTGCGTCAATGGCGGTGATCCTGAGCCTGGCGGTAATGGAGGTAATGACGGCCATCGTAGCAGCAACAACACGAGCCGAGACCAGGACAGCTACCGCCTCAACGCCCCCAATACCAGTCGCACTAGCGTGCCGCGAGCGTACTCCAAAACCGCGATGTCCAGGGACAGCAGCAGCCACAACCGAAGCCTGGGAAGGATGAGCGCCACGAGAGAGAGCATCCCCCGGTCGTCCTCGTGCTCGTCGACAACCTCGTCTTCGAGAGAGACGAGTCGACGCACTCGAAGCAACACGATCCTGAACGGCGTAGTTGGCGCTGGGACTGGGATCTGGGACGACGAGGTGATCCTCGCGACCCGCATCCCGCGCGACGACATTGTGATCGAGGCCCGAGTTGCCCGCGGTGGGTACCTGGAGGTCTACCGAGGTCGCTACACCAACAATCAGCAGGGACAAGGTGGACAAACCCAGGTCGTCGCGGTCAAGATGCTCCTGAGAGAGAACCGCCGCAACTTGCGCAAAGTGCGGGCCTTTCTCAGCGATGCCAAGCTGCTCAGTACATTCGCACACCCGCAGATCGTGACGTTCGTCGGTGTATCGTGGGACTCGCTCGCCAATCTGTGCACCGTGAGCGAGTTCATGGACGGTGGGGATCTGCGGACGCTATTAGTTCGCTTTGATGAGATCGAGGGCCGACCCAGGGGCTTTGACGCCGACAAGGCTCGGATCGCGCTCCACGTGGCCCAGGCGCTCAAGTGCATGCACGCACTGTCCCCAGCGCCCGTGCTGCATCGGGACCTCAAGTCGCGCACGATCTTGCTCTCAAAGGGAGCGCTGAGCGCGAAACTGACGGATTTCGGGGGCGTCTCGGCCGATAAGATCGACTGCTCGCTCACCTCGGGCGTGGGCACGTCGCTCTGGACGGCGCCCGAGGTCGTGCTCGGCAAGCAGCGCTTCAGCGACAAGGCCGACGTGTTTGCCTTCGGCGTCGTGCTCAGTGAGCTCGACACGCAGAGACTGCCCTACGACGAGGCCAAGCGCGGCGGCGCGGGACCGGGCGAGGACGCCATGACTCTCATCCCCGACACGAGACTGCTCCACATGGTCGCGCGAGGCACGCTGCAGGTGCAGTTCTCAGAGCAGAGCAGCAGCACGCCCAGGAAGCTCGTGGAATTGGGAAGAGCCTGCGTGGCGTTGGACCCGCAGAGCCGCCCCACGGCTGCGCAGGTGCTCGCTCGCCTGCAGAATGTGCTCAAGAGGTCGTATCCCACGGCGTTGGAGGGAACAAGAGCGTGACAGAATATGTGCGATTGGTGATGCAAGTATTGATAATAACGTGGCGGCGGTTCTCGTGACGTGTGACGCGTGGTGGCCTGCCCTTGCTTTTGAGTCGCTGGTGGCCATTTCATGCGACCAAAGTCTCAGCTGCCAGCAGGACAAATGCGAATGCGGGGGACTACCACTGGAGGCCACTGGGATTCGTATCAAAGGCGATGTCGTTGCATTGGTGGTCGCACACGCACGACGCATCCGAACCAGCGCTCGTGCTCGTTGTTGCCCGCAGCTTGCAGCAATGGACGATTGCAAAAAGGCCTGACTGCCATCCATCCAGTGGCTCGGATGAGCAAGGAGCGCCGTCTTTCCTCAACGTCCCCAGCGCAGTTGGAGCTCTCGGTCCAGATTCACGAGGCGATGCTGGTTTGCCAAGTCGGATCAGAGTTCGCTTGGCTTGCTCGCGCGCTGGTGTCGTTGTTGTGTCATCAACGGATGCAAGGGGGGTTCAGCAGGGAAACGCAAACGGTGGCGCAGGTTGAAGTTGGGCGATCAACCAAGTGATCGATAGCCTTTTATCTCTTTTGTACCTTTTTATCGAGCATTCTGCATATTGCTGTAAGCACGAGTGCAGCGCTTTTGGCTGCCATAGTTATGCTATCGCATTAGCAGAGGCGGATTCTGGCGTTACCACGTCAAAGCACCTGCGATTGCGGAATATGCAATTAAGGGGGCTGGATGGAATGCCGTGCGGTGCCATGCAGCTGCAGATCAGATTTACGGAACCCTCCCTTTTCAAGGGTTTATGCGATTGTAGAGGAGAGTCCAGTCCATGCACGGAGATGGACACGCAAAGTGGAAATGCAGCTATCTCAAAGCAGTACATACGAAATGCAGGTTTTGGCTCGTGTAGCCTCCGCTCTGAGCAAGAAGAAATGCTACACGATTGGAGCCGCTTAGCAACAAAGCGTCTTTTCAATCGACTACGGCATGCGGCTCCCAGCCAGCGAGAGTCGAGCCTCTACAGTGATACATTCCTGAAAGCTTGGCGGTGAGCTTTCGTCCATCTGTAGAATCGCGGGCAATCCACACACAGAATGAAAAGATTGAACCACGTTCCATTAGTCGATGCGGAAAGCAATCATGGCGCCAGCTTCCCACGCCTCCTTCGCAATGACAAAGCGGCTCACAGGCTGTACGCAGGTGCGTGGTGCTGCCGTCTTCGCGTCTCCTTCATGAGCTTTCCATCTTGTAGTGGAGTCTACGAGCGCAGTCCATCATTACATGGCGTACTGAGATGAGATAACTCTCTGGGTTGTGGGCACAAAGCGACTTATGATCCCAACGGTACCGTACCAAACAGAAATGCGAAGAGCTATAAAATGTAAATGTGTCGCCCGCCTGTCGCTCTTCTTCACTATCGAAAGCGCGAGCGATAGAGAGAGATTGAGAGAGCAGCAAGCAGCAGAGCAGGCTCGTAGGCTCACGCTCACGCGCTCGTAGCGGTCCATTCCCACGCGCGTTCGCTTTCTGTGTCTTCTATTGTACGTACGACAGTGCGTGTATGTGCCACCTTGTCATCCATCCGTCGCTCACCAGTTCTCTCTCTTCGACAGCAACGCCCAGTCAAGGCGCGCGACCCACACGCTCTGGACGGCCTCCTCATAGGACCGCAGAGCTGTATACATACGACGCGCCAAAGCGCTAGGCTTTCGATAACGGAAGGATGAAGAACGGGATACTGCTCCTGGCGGTGGGCGTAGCGTCCTGCACGCTCGTACACCAGCCGGCTTTCGCGGCGCTGGACGTGCCGGCGGAGTTCTACAGGTCGCGCGCGAGCGGGAACTTTGCGGCGCTGTCGTTCCTGCCCAAGATGACCAGCGGGCTCCTCGACCGGCTCAACGGCGCGTCGTTCTCATCGCTCTCGGTGCCACTGCAGCGTGCGCTGCTCTGGGACGCGGGGCTCGTGCTCTCGTCCGACGGCTCCAGCTACGTGCAGGTGCAGACCAAGTGCGGCAAAACCATGAGCGACATCTTCCTGAGTATGGACTCGATCAAGAGTGCGGCCAACTGCACGATCGCGATCTGCAACGCGCAGATCCTGACGTTCGCGTACCCCAACTGCTCGGCCGACAACGTGGCGTCGCAGACGCACTGCGCCATCGACGCGTCCGACGCCGTGGGCAACGCTGCCGTCAAGACCAGCAGCTCGCTCTGGTCTGAAGAAGGCACCCTCTCGACCAAGTACAACTTCATGCTCTTCGAGTACGACACGTCCGTGAGCGCCGTGAACAACAGCCGCGTGAACACGAGCACTGTGCTGTACACGATCTACCAGAACCCAACGTTTCAGCTGCTGAACGACAGCACGTGTCCCAACGCGGCCGAGGCCTTCGTCGTGCCCTGCCGGTCAAAGGGCAGTGGCACGGGCTCCGTCGAGGAGAGCGGCTGGTGCCCACCGACCGCAGGCTCCCTCGTGACGCTCTGGGTGACCCAGGAGGTCAACTCGGTGCACTACACGGCGGACCACAGCAAGTGGGTGCAGACGTCCACGATCTTCATCGCGCTCTTCAGCATCATGTGCCTCGTGAGTGGCTCCTTCGCGTACATCTTCTGGCGCATACGCAAGACCTCGACACCCTATGCCGTGCTCGGCAGCAACCTCAACGGTAATGGGTATAACGCTAACAATGGGAACAACTACAACAACCTGGCGCTCACGCCTGGGCCGACGTCGACTTTGTCGGAGCCTAACACACACAGCTCGCAGCTCTTCGCGATCGACAAGGCGAACGAGGAGTACCTCCAGCGCTCCCGCGAGCTCGTGGCGTTCTGCGACGACGAGGAACTGCTCGTGCGCAAGATCGACTACGACACGCTCAAGTTCGAGAAGCTCATCGCGAAAGGCGCGAACGGCGAGGTGTGGCGCGGCGAATACGCGGGTCAGTTCGTCGCGATCAAGCGGCTGCTCACAGACATCCGCAGCGACGTGCGCGCGATCGAGATCTTCTCGCGCGAGATCCGACTGGGCTCGTCCCTCGAGCACCCGAACATCGTGCGCTTCATCGGGCTCTCGTGGCGCTCGCTCGCGGAGCTGAGCATGGTGTCCGAGTTCTTGCCCATGGGCGACCTCGCGCGGTTCCTGGTGTCCAACGAGAGCCGCGCGCTCACGTGGAAGAACGAGAAGCTCTCGCTGGCGTCCGACATCGCCAAGGCGCTCGTGTACCTGCACTCGCTCGTGCCCGTGATCATCCACCGGGACCTCAAGTCGCTCAACATCCTGCTCACGGCGACCTTTGAAGCCAAGCTGAGCGACTTTGGGCTCAGTCGCGAGCGGTCATTCGAAGAGACCATGACCATGGGTGTCGGCACGCTGCTCTGGACCGCGCCGGAGGTGCTGCGAGGGGACAGGTACTCGGAGAAGGCGGACATCTACTCGTACGGCATCGTGCTCTCGGAGCTCGACACGTGCCTGCCGCCCTACAGCTTGAACGACGAGGTCGGCCGCCTGCGGTCCAAGAGCATGGACCTGCTGCCGCTCATACGCAACGGGAAGATCGCGCCGCGCTTCCGCCCGGACTGCCCGCCGTCCGTGCTCACGCTCGCCGAGGCGTGTCTGAACCAGAACCCGGACAAGCGCCCGAACGCCATGCAGATCGTCTACATGCTCCAGTCCAAGGTCTCCATGTCCTTATAAATGTGATTGACCAAGACAGAGAGACGGACGTCACGACCAACCAACGCTCACGCACATAGGAAGCGTATCTTAATGTAATTTCGGTGAAGAATTGAAAGTCTGCAACCTCAAGTGCTGTGCTGCGAGCGTGTGGGTCCGTGTTTGCTGGTCAAGCGACTGGCTGACTGGAAGTGGATGGCGCCATCACTCTCGAGCGCGTCGTATTTGTGAGTTCATGGCCGGCATGGCAGCGCCTTTCGAAATAAACCAGGAGATGCGCTGCTCAGCATCGTGCAGTTGTGCGGGAAATGTGACCCTTCTTCAACGGTGCGTCGGGTTTCGAAAGACCATTTTCTTGGCTTGAAACCGCGACGCCAGGCAAAAGGAGTGAGACCTCAGCATGGCCAGGCATACACACTTCAAGTGTAAAAGCATGCACAACAACTGTGCTTGCTCGCATCAGTCCGAAGCAGATGCGGCAGTCGAAAGCAGCAGCCGGGCACGTGTTGAAAAGACCTCTCTCGATGCAAGCTCATGGCAACAGAAGAAGGTGTGGGGAGGCGTCTGGCGTCGATTTCGATGGCGAATCGGAACGAAAACAAAGCGCTCGTCGGGGGCGTGTCAAATTGGCGTACAAGGCATCTGTCGCGTGTCATTTGGCGTAATTCGTGGCCGCACAAATGTGCGTGCAGCTGGTCGGGTTGTTGTGCATAAACCCTGCAGAAAAGCACCCAGTTGCACATTCCACAAACACATCACACGCAGCTCCTGCGATACAGAAATGGCATTTGTGAGCCTTTGGTGCTGTTTGCGAGGAGGTCTCGTTGCCGTCCTTCCCCCCCTCCCCCGATTCGCCCATTCCACAGTCCACAGTCCAAGCACAGCAAGCGCGCGCTACGAGAGGCAGGAAGGCGAAGCGAATGGCGCCTCCATCACCAGCAGCTGGTTGTCAGCGGCGGTTGCTGCGGTTGCTGCTTGTCGCAGGCGCGCTGACTCACGTCGTAACGGGTAACGGCGGCGTCACGATCGACGTGACGGCACGAAGGGAGCGCGAGTTGATGCAGATGGCGGGCTCGGACGCGTCGGGCAGCAACGCGTCGGACCTCGCGCTGCGGACCAAGAAAAGCGAGACACCCTCGTCCTCGTCAGGCGTGGGCACGCGCTCGGTCTCGGACTCGGATGCGAAGGGCGGGGGTCAGCGGTACGACCTCGTGGCCGCGGTGAGCGCCGTCGCGGTCGTGATTATCGCCGCGCTGCTGTTCGTGCTGCACAGGAGCCGGAAGCGAACGCGCGAGGACCGCGATGTGTACAAGAGCACGTCCGAGGACGAGCCGCACCATCCGAACCAGCACGCGCACCGAGACGGGGGAAACGAGTCCACGAACAGCGTGAGCAGCACGTGGAAGGTGGGGAGCACGAACACGCGCACGCTGCCGCGGCCGTCGTCGCCATCGCTGACGCTGAGCGTGAACGACGGGGATCCGACGAGCAGCAGCGACACGGAGACGCTGAACGCGATCTGGCGTGACCCCGTTATCGCGGCCGCGCGTCTGCCGTTCGAGGAGATCCATCTGCGCTCGCTCATGTGTCGTGGCGCCTTCGGTGAGGTCTTTGACGGGATGTACGACGGCAAGAAGGTCGCGGTGAAGCGGCTGTTACCTGAGCGGCGCCAAAACATCGAGAGCCTCGAGTGTTTCATGCTCGAGGTGCGCATGATGGCGTCGTTGAACCACCCGCGCGTGGTGACGTTCATCGGCGTGGCCTGGGACGCCATGAAGGACCTCTGCATCGTCTCGGAGCTCATGGAGCACGGCGACCTGCGCAAGGTGATCCAGAAGTGGAAGCAGAAGGGCAAATCAACGGAGTGGAACGCCACGAAACTCAAGATCGCGCTCCACGTGGCCGAGGCGCTGCAGTACCTGCACACGCTTTCGCCCAAGAAGATCATCCACCGTGACCTCAAGTCCCGGAACGTGCTCGTGGACGAGAAATGGGACGCCAAGCTGAGCGACTTTGGCGTCTCGCGCGAGCGCTCGGCGCACATGACGCGCACGCTCACGGCGAACGTGGGCTCGTCGCTCTGGATGGCGCCCGAGATCATGCTCGGCGAGAACTACGACGAGAAGGCCGACATCTTCTCCTTCGGCGTCGTGCTCACGGAGCTCGACACGCATCTGCTGCCGTACCACAACGTGACGACACCGGACGGGCGCCACCTTCCCGAGCCGGCGATCCTGCACATGGTCGTGATCGGCTCGGTGCAGGCCGAGTTCCTGGGCACGAGCCAGGCGGACGTCGTGGCGCTCGGACGCCAGTGTTTGTCGCTGGACCCGGTGGCGCGCCCAAGTGCGTCTGAGCTCGTGTACCGACTGCAGACGATGCTGACAGAGGCGGCCACCACCGCAGTACAAGAACAGCAGCGGTTTGTGGAGTGAGTAGTGGATATTGGAAGGAAGGAGATGTGCGACGCGATGTAGAGTGTGGTGTCCGTGTATTTATTCCCCAGCACATCGAGTCCAGCAGGCTGATAGCCACAAAGAGAAAACGAAGATGCGAATTATCAACAGTACAGCGGAATACAGTGCTACCAACGAAGACGAGAATTCACTTGTATTCGAGTTGTCACTCGCTGCTATCGGTATCGACGTGAGCTTTCGAGGTAGGGCCAGTATGTTGATATCGCAACAGTGCTTCGATATCCAAAGTAGATGAGACCGACCGTGCTGGCGCACGGTATGGGGAGAGAGACGCCATAGAAACTGGTCGGGCCATGCTGTCGGCGAAAGCGATTCCGAACCAGCTCAGAGCTGGTTCTCCTTGAGTGACACTGTGAGTGCTCTTCACATGCGCGTTTTGGATGAGTTCGCACGTTGGAAACTGGCCACTTGATGGCTTTCTAGTGGGTAGTGTGGTGTTCAAAATGTCTTGTTAATACTTTAGATACCATAACTCACACACACACCTACCGACTTTAACTCGCCTCTTGGAACTTCTTGAGCGCGAGCTGGAGCTTGTACAGGATCTCGGCGGCCACGGGCCGGTCGCTCGGCTCCACGGCCACGCAGGCCTCGCCCAATTCTCTTAGCTCGGGCAGCACGTCATCTGAGAACTCGACGCGCAGCTTCCCCATGGACACGAGCTGCAGGATGGCCGTGTCCGTGAGTTTGTGGCCCGAGTCCGCGTGCTTGGCGTGCGCGTAGGGCAGCAAGTGGGAGTCCAGCTCACTGAGAACCACGCCAAAGGAGAAGATGTCGGACTTCTCGTCGTACTTGTCGCCCATCATGACCTCGGGCGCCATCCAGAGCGACGTGCCCACGCCGGCGGTCATCGTCGCGTCCGACTGTTCTCGTGACACGCCAAAGTCCGTCAGCTTGGCGTTCAGCTGACTGTCCAGCAGGATGTTCTTGGACTTGAGGTCGCGATGCAGCACGATGGGCATGAGCGAGTGCAAGTACGTCATCGCGTGCACGACGTGGAGTGCGATCTGGACCTTGTCGTAGTCGAACCCGCGCGGACGCTGCTCCTGGACCTCGAAGCGCATGAGCAACGTGCGCAGGTCCCCGCCGTCCATGAACTCGGAGAGCACGCAGACGTCGCTGAGCGAGTCCCAGGCCACGCCGATGAACTGCACGATGCGCGTGTGCTCGAGCGCGATCATGAGCTTCACCTCAGCGAAGAAGGACTCGATGTGCTTGAGGTCCTTGCGCGTGGCTGGGAGCAGCTTCTTGATCGCCACCACCTGACCCTTGTACATCCCGCGGTACACCTCGCCGTACCCGCCGCGCGAGATCAGCGCCTGGGTCTCGACCTTCTCGAGCGGGATCTTGTTGGCCACGATCGCCGGGTCGTCCCACGTCCCGCTCTGCGGGTTCGTGTTGGTGTTGCTATTGTAGTTGCTGTTGTTGTTGTTGCTGGTGCCGCCCGTGACGAACAAGCCCGTGCGGTTGTTGCGGATGCGAGTGGAGCCCAACGTGTTAAAGTCTCCCGTGCCGTCGGCCGTGTCCTTCGAGTACGTTCGCCCGCCAGGCTGTGGGGATCTCTTGCTGTTGCTGAAGGACGAAGCCCGCTTGAAGCGCCGGTACCAGAGCGTGAAGGCCGCAATCATGAGCGCCACTGCGACGACGCCGACGACGATACCCACGATCGCACCGACTGTGAGGGCATGGTGCTCTTCAGGCGGCTTGATGATGCCTGCACTGATGGTGGCCCCTTGCACGCTGGCTTCAACGCCGGGCGTGTGGCTGGACGACCCGGGCGCTGCGGGAGAAGGTGGTGAGGGCGTCTTGCCTGGACTGGGCGTGGGCGCTGACGGTCTCTTGGCGGGGCTCGGCGTGGGCGCGAGCGTCTTTGCCGGGCTTGGGGTTGGTGTCGGCGTGACGCCCGCAGCGTTCTTGAAGACGTCCACGACGGCCTTCGCGATGCTCTACTCGCACATGAGCATACGCACATCATTAGGTATCTGTACGACGATCCACACATCCATACACAGAGAGAGAGCTGGAGCCAGTCAAACGCACCGTCTCGTTCTTGGTCTTGACGGCGTCGACCACGGACGACGACATGTTCGCTTGCTTCTGTCAGCTCGAAAGCGAGTTCTGACACGTCCCGCCACCTCCGAGGCTGGCCTGGCGTATAGATGGTCTGCCCTGCGCTGCTCTCGGCCTCCTGTGTGAGCGAGTGATCTGGCGAGAAGCCCACGAGCCGCTGCTGTGGTGTCAGGCAGGGGTAGGAAGGGCGGACGATCGAGTTGGACGTCTGAACTGTGTTGCCGACTTGCCTGCCTGCCTGCACAGTCGGAGACTTGTGTGGGCCACACCGGCAGCTCCATTTGGTGGCAGTTTCCAGCTTCTTGCGACTTGTGTGCGCGAATGTGCGCGCAGCTGCAAATCTTGCGCGATCGATATCTTCCAGAAGCCGCTGTCATTCGGAGTGTCATGTCGTAGAAACCGATGTGATTGGACCTGATCGGACTGTGATATAGGGTGCATGCACTGCATTATCGGCAAAATGGCGTCGGGCTTTGACAAGTGGGAGCAGATGGACACATGGATTTTGAGAGAGAGTCAGCAGGAGGAATCCGGTTCTATCAAATCAAAGAGTCAGCTTCAGCGCATCAAGCAAACAAGGGCGGCGTGGGTGCACAAAAGGAGTGAACTCCACGCCTCCACGCCTTTCGGCGGACAGACCTCTCGTCAGCGGGTCCACGCATGGATAGTACACGGCGCCAAGTCTCCATGTGCGAGTCAACACCCAGTCCTGGGAAATACTGGCCAGCGTCCTCAGTCGCGTGACGACACGGGGGGAGCAAGTGCGCTGCTGCTTGTTACCGGTACAGGTGTGCTGTGCTGTTGTGGCGTGTGTTCGCTTGTATTCTTGTAAGGGGGAGGCTGGCTATAGGGCCACCACCCACCGTGATTCGCTGGTTGGTTGCAAATGAAGCTCACACAAACAAACAAAATTCTCATTGTAACCATTTAAGTCAGGAAGTCAACAGAGAGAGAGAGAGAGAAACCCAGGACGCTTGCTTAGTCGCGGCGACGGGTGCACTTTGTCTTCGTCGTTGGGCTCGGAGTCTTCGCAGCAGAGGTGGACGATGGGGCTGGCGTCGTGGCGTCGGCATCGTTCGCCACTGGCGCAGCCGTGGTGGCCTTCGGGGTGGCCGTGGTCGCCTTTGGCGCCGTGGTGGTCGTCGCTGGCGCGGCGGTGGTCGTGGCCGAGCTGCCCGAGCTGCCGGCCTTCCCGCCCTTGAGGTACACGCAGTTGGTGTACACCTGCCATGGGGTGCCCTGCACGCCGATCCAGTAGATCGTGAACTTGTTGGCACCAGAGCACTTGGCGGCGTCGAACGGGACCTTGCCGCTCGCGTACGTGGCCGCGCAGTCGTTGGCGAACGCGAGCTTGTTGTCGTCGCACCAGAGCTCACACGGGCCCGGGTGAGTGAAGCCCGAGAACGTGATCTCACCGGACGCCGGCATCGTCGTGCGCTTGGCCTCGTCCAGGATCGTGTAGCCGCACTGCTTGTCGACGCTGTCAGCCCACATCTTCTGGTTCGCGAGGATGAGCTCGCCGAGCGTCTTCCACTTGGAGGTCGGGAAGTTGGCGGCGAAGTACTTGACCGAGCCTTCCGGGCCGTAGCCGTACTTGCTGTTGTCCACGGCGCCCCAGAGCTCGTTGCTCACCTCGCTGATGTAGCCGTTCGACGGGTAGCCCTGCACCCAGACCGCGGCCGGGTCGACGATGTTGCCGTGGGCGGACACGGCCGTCAGGGTCGCCAGCACGAGGGCTCCGGTGGTCGCGAGCACGTTCATCGTGGCGGAGTACTGTAGGGGCGAAGAGAAGATGGCAATCACGAGGATCACGGGGCGAATTCGAGAATGAGCAGCTCCGCGCGGCGGCCTCAGCCTGGAAGCCACCGAAGTCGCTGCCTGCATGGCAACCAGACGAACGACAGGCCTCTACCACAAAGGAAGCAGCTGGTGCTGCGGAAGAGGATGCAAAGGGCACAGTCCACGAGTCGCGATCACACGACACGGGCTGGTGCGACTTTGTGATGGCTGGCTTGAGTCTACTGAGCAGCGTGTCTACTTTCTCCTGCTTCGCGTCGACTTCAAAGGCAAACGGCGATCTAACGGACGCAAAGGAGAAACCTCCGGCGCGTCAGATGGCTTCGCCTTTCCTTTTGGGGGAACCTTCTCGCTCGTCAGCGGGTGAAGGCTTTTCCGGGTGATCAGAAACGATCACCCGGTTATGCTTCGAGGCGCCGTAATCGGCTGTTGTTCCGGCTCGGTGTCTGCGATTTCACACAGAAGCTCCGCCTTCCGTGCGGAGAGAAAAGGAGGTTCTCCGATGTGAGCAATGCTTTCGATGGGGCCAAGGCAGCTGAAGAGGCTCTAGAGATCTGTTGAGCATCGTGTGGAGCACCATCAGCCACTGCATCTGCAACGCTCAACGGGGTCAGCTGATTTGCTGGTTACACTCGGTAGCTTCCATCTGTGGCTGTGCCTTCAGTTAATAATCTCGCGCCACTTGCGCAGGAACCAGCTTCGGCTTCGCGTTAGGCGCGCTGAACGACACCAGGCGTTCTCGTTATTCCACTCGAAGAACTGACCCGGTCTCTGGTGTTTTAGAACCCCTTCCTTCTTTCAACAAGATCCACCATTTCCCACAGGTATTATAAAAGAACGACAGGCAGCGGGGAAGAGACCTCTTGGTTGGTTTCGTGGTGATACTTCTTACGAGTATGTATTGCGTTTGAAAGTGAGAGTACAGTAGATGGAAGAACTCCAGTCTTCTCGCCGCCACCCTGGAACCATTCTAGCAAAGCTCGAAACGCCCAGTATCCGGTGCGGCCGTGGCGTCGCTCACGACATAGTTCAAGAGCGCTCTCCTCCGCCTCATTACTGCCCAGATGAGAGAGGCGACAAAGCTCGAGCCACTCACTACACACTGCCATGACGACGGAGTAAGCCGAGCTTTGGTGGACTTGGCTTCAGATACTACCGGTTCTTGTCCACGACGGAGGGGGCTGCGGGCTCATCGCAGACACCAGACGCTCGATACCAGGCAACGAACTCTTCGTCAATTGAAGCACCCACAAGACGTTCGAACATCACACTTCACATTCGCTGTACAACCACCCCCAGCCAGCTATCAACGCTTGCAGACATATTCAACAACGGCCGCTGGTATTAAACGAACCCGCTGACTGTTCCGCTGCGCTCTCGCAGCAGCATGTGGAGCCTGT
>JAASFQ010000348.1:0-27072 GCA_023333845.1 Globisporangium polare | reverse complement strand
TGCACGACTTTTTGTTTCGGTTGGGATCCGCAGCTAAAATGACTGGCTGTGAAGCATCGGATATCCGGTTTGCGGAAGCTCGCCGCCAGGAGAGTGACATCCCTCCAGCCGTTCGTCGTACAACAGTGTCGTCCGCCCACTGACTCATCGAGAAGAAGAAAAATCCTCCTCTTGGTGCATTCCGGTGGTGCGACACCACCAAACCTGTTCGTGTGGTGGCGACCTGTCGACGTCTGAGTTGTGAGGACGAAGGCTGGAGCTCGACGGGGAGTTCTGAGTGCTGGATGGTCTCGTTCTCGCTGTCTTCGTGCGATGTGTGTGGGGCCTACCTGTCTTTCTTATCGCAGGGAAGCCCGAGTTGCCTTTCTCCGTGGGCTCGCTCGTAAGAGCCGTTGCTTCACTGTGACACGACTGGACAGACAGGATCCGAGTTCGTCCACATCGGTTGGCCGTTCTACTCGTCTTATGTCCACCCTCGACAGCTTCGCGATGCAGTTTACAGTGAGCTTGATAGCCAAACGGAATGGCTGCGTGGTTCTCCGCTGCTGGCTCGTGCGGATCTGCTGGCACTGACTTTTGGCCTCTGACGGTGGAACCGGCTGATACTTGCCGATCTAGGATCGGTCTCAGAACTCCATCGCGCTCGGATGAAACGACCGCCAAGCTTCTCACGCTGCTGTTTCCATTTTGAGTGGCGTCTGAACAGAAGCCGAGTCGTCGCACTCGGCGGTCGCTGGAGCGGAAATACTGCAGGAGAGTTGGGCGACGAGCGCTCGTTCACGCGCATCATCTCCCGGCTCAACACCCGCTCGCCAGTTGCTCTTTCGTCCGTCGACTGCCTCACCATCGCAAAGAGAGTCAGTCGCTCGCTTGTCCAGGCCGCCGCCTGAGCTGACCACACCGAGGACAGTAGCCAATGTCGCGTTCAGGTTGACGCGACTCCTTGGTTCGACTTGACGTGACGCGCATCACGGAAGGACGCGGAGGAGCGATTCTGCACACCGCCGTAGCGCTCAGCTTGCCCATGGACTTGGAGCTCGCTGCAAGACGCCATGAGCCGTCTGGGGTCACCATCAGTTGCCGGCGAGAGGCGTTCGCTAAGCTACTCCGCGGGCCGAGTACGGAATTCTCAATGGTCCCAACAAAGCCTCCTGATGGCGTGCAAAGAGCGCCCGAGCTGAATCCCCAGAGGCAGCTGCAACACACAGAACCAGTTGAGAGCACAGTGATCCACCGAGTCCCTTAGCCACCAGAGTAAGCAACGCCCCAGCTCACCCAGACCTGCGGTTAGCAGCTGGCGAGAAAGCAGGAAGCGGATTTGAATTGTTTGTTGATCGGCGGCCCGCGGACGCGTGTAAACAAATGACGTCAGGGCAAATTAACTCAAAGCTGTGCGCACACATCACGATGCCCAGAGCGCTTCACTTTCTCTCGCACACACGAGGCATTCACTTCCACTCCTTAGCACGCATAAGTTCCAGGTGGATTCCCCCCCCGTTGAAAATGGACAACATTGGAGGAAAATCATGCAAGATTAGTATCGGAATAGTTACAGTAATTCTTTTTGGAAAAATGCTCGCCAACCAATCGCTGTCTTTTGTGAGCTAGCTGGACCCTCATTCGCAGTCGCGCTGGAGGAGTCCCAAGCTCAAGAAGAAAGCGCGCGAATGAACAAGCTCGCTCGCGTTCCCTCTCGTCATCTTCCAGCGCCGTCCCAACAACACACGCCGCTCCCATCCCCGCTTGTTAGCACAAACGAAAACGAAGACTGACGTTACCGATCCTTCTGTGCGGAATTCCGATGAAGTGTAGTGCTCGACAGTGTAGTGGAGCAGGGTACAGCACAGTGCCGCTTCTATCAGCTCAGCAAACCAGCGAGACACTTTTGAGCGCGCAAATGAACGAGGCTCGAGGGCAAATTTCACGTATCTCTCCGGTTTCCAACAGCCACACCTCGGCGCATTGAGATCTGCACCGAGACGCGACGCCGTGTTGATTTCTGTGCTCGCTTTCCCTCCACCGCAATCACGGAGCTTGGAGTTATGGGCACCTTGTGCAGTTGTCACCGTATTTTGTCAGATGGGAGGAAAGCCTCCAAAGTTAACCTTTTGGACTGCAGCTTTCTCTTCTGGTTCTCGTCTTGAGCTTGTTAAGGCCGCGCTGGGTCTTAGATCTGCACATGATGCTGCGTGAATGCTTGCAATTTGCAGAAAGATTATGTTCCCAATTCCGCAGTCACAGCTACGTTTGGTCGTGACGTACAGTAAAAGGCGCCTATCCACTTCCTCTTCTGGTTTCGGGTGAGCAGCTCCCGCTTCGTCTGCTATTCAGGTGGGAAAAACAAATAGAATTCTTAGTCTCTTTTCAATTTAACAGCGCGAATAGTGCCCGGCAGCTCAGTCAGTATGGAGCTATACTCCTCAAGGGTTTCGACAATGAAGTCGTGGCATTTCTTCCTGTGTGAGCAGCGCTTCTAACTCTGTTCAAATGAGCGGACGAACAAACCTGTGCGGTGACGTGCGCTTCGCTAGCCACAAAAGTGAGGTCAGGAAGTGATATATATGTATATATATCCAACTTTTGCGTTTCCACAGTTTTCCACATACATTGGTTAGCTCAGCGTAAAGGCTGGACGGCCAACGAGCCGCACATCCCACCGTCAGTCAGTCCCGTCGGGCATACAAACGCCAAGATGTTTGCATGGCTCCGCATGGCAAAGATGCACCTCGCGCGGTGCATATTTTACAACGGCATTTCCCTGTGGACATCCACATGGCGCGACGAGATCGTATTCCAGCCAGCTCCGCAACAACCCGTACGATTCCTAATCCTTTGCTTGGCAATAGTACCAATTGACACGTGGTAAGCTAGAGATGCCAGGCCGTGAAGGCAGATCATCGAAAGGATCATGATTTGGTACAGCGCATTGTGTCGGAGCAAATTGCAAATGCAGCTGCTGAAATGGACACAAATTGTTTGAATAGCTCGCGGTGGTACGATGGAATCTCCGCGCAAACTGCAAGTTTACATCATCGTACCAGCACATGTTGGTATGCTTCTGGAAGGTAACGAGCGCCGCAGATAATTGCAAACGAGCTTTTCATGCGAAATCAAACGTTGCAAAAACTCGCCTCTCATACTTTTCTCCAGTCGGTAGCTCTTACTTTCAGTATGCCTGGAAACTTTTGAGCTTTCTGAACTAGCATATTCTGCAAGTGCATAGAGAATCTCCCACCTTCGAGATCACACGACGCAGCAAGCACGCAACAGAGCAAGCAAAACAAGCAAACTTCAGGAGCTCGAGCAAACGAAGCGGCTCGCTTATCAAACGCTGCTGCTGCCGCGGTCCTGGCTGACTGAGCAATCCCTTCGTGTCCGTGGAAAAGCGTCGGTGCGCCTCTCCTTGTCGCCCGTCTCCCCCACCTTGCCGTTGCCTTTGCTTTCCTTCGACAGCCACGGCGCTCGCCGATCTGTTGATGTTCTTTTTGCCCCCCGCCAGTCGCCTGACTAACGGGTGAGTGCCTCTGCTGGCCCCACTCGCTCACTCGCACACAGGCAAGAAGCAAGCCCCCCCTCAGCAAGTGGCGGGAAAATCAAAGCAAGCCGTGCGCGCAATTGTTTGTATCTTTTGCTGTTTGATGTGATTCGCTTGTTTGTTTCAAACAAACACGCAAGTCCCCAGGCACAACAAACAAACAAGCAAGCAAGTCGCACACGCACGGGTTTCGCTGATAGTTGCGTGACGCACAAGCACAAGTCGTCGCCAAGCTACTGAACAGGAAAGGTGGGGCCTCCGCGTTCCAAGCAGCCGGTCCAGGATACCTGCCAGCAGCAGCAGCAGCAGCAGCAGCAGCAGGTCAAGCAGCAACAGCAGGTCCCGCAGCAACGAGCAGCAACAACCGCCACAACCACAGCAAATAGGTGCAAGCAAAGAAGCAAGCCACCTAGGCGTTACGCAACGCGCAAGTGGTCAGCAGCGCCGGCGTGGGCACACACTTCAAAGTAGCACCAGTGGTCAGAACGAGCCCGCCCGTCGCAACGCACAAGCGCAAGAGAGAGAGCACGAGAGCGACCGTCAGTGAGTCAGTGAGTCAGTCAGCCGATTGATCGGCTTGATCACTCAGCTTCCTGTTGCGCCGCACCACGAGTGGTCGACCGATCGATCGTGAACGAGCCGCGCGCGCAGGGAGCCTCAACAACGAGCAAACCAGCAGGTAAACACGCCAAGCGCAAGCAAACTTGCGCACACATCAAACCATCTACAGATCATGGAGCGCCGGCGCACAGCAGCACCGCTCTGGGACAAAGTGCGCAGTGGCGACGACGGCAGCGACGAGCAGGACGCCGACAAGGCGCAGAGCGCAAGCAGCAGAAGACAAGGCGACGTGCAGGACGAGAGCTGGCGCGCGCTCCGCAACTTGCGCGTGCGGCAGCAAGAGGAGGGCGACGACGAAGAGGAGGAGAAAGGAGCGGCTGCGGACAACCAGCAGGGGCATCACCGGCACGGCGGACATCTTCATAGCTTGCTGATACCGGACGACGAAGAGGAAGGCGCGCCGAGCGCTGATAGAGACCAGCAGGAGACAGCGCAGGATCGTGTGAGCAAGTCGTCGCTGAGCTTCATCCTGGACGATCGCGATAGCAACAACAGCGACTTCAGCAACAACTACCAGAGCTCGGCGCCGTCGTCCGTGGTCTCCGGTAAGCCGAGGATATCGATTGTCTGCTTTTCAGTTGTGCTGTGGTACCATCTTGTGCAACGATGGCTTCACATGGACCGCGCGAACCCGGATCTGAACTCTTGTGCTCACGTGTCTGTCTATTGGAACGTTGCGCGTGCCACTGTCGATCTATCAATCGCATGCACACAGACAGCGACTACGAGGCCTCGTCGTCATTCAAGTCCGAGAGCGGCCAGGAGTCCAAGAGCGAGGCCCGTGGACCGTCCACGTCGGCTCGGCCGCGGACGCGGCGATCCCAGCAACAGTCTCATCAGCAGCAGCAAGCCACGGGCCAGGCGCACGCGCACACGAACGTGCGGATCCGACCGGCGTCCGCAACAGTAGCCGCTGCGTCCAAGGCCGCGAGCCGCCGCAGCAAGCCGCAGGGCGACCCGGAGCGCAAGGCGCGGCGCCCGCCGAGCCGCATCTGCAAGTTCGACGGCTGCGACCAGTACGTCGTGGACCAGGGGCTCTGCGTCCGCCACGGGGTGCGTGCTTGCACAGCATCTTCAGTTGCGAGGCTTGCGCTAACTTGTTGTTGTGTGCTGTGTGTGTGTGTGTGTGTGTGTGTTGCGCTTGCTAGGGCGGCAAGCGGTGCGAGACCGAGGGCTGCACAAGCCGCGCCAAGCACCAGGGCCGTTGCTGGCGGCACGGTACGACCTTACTCACGCAAGCCTCCCTTGCGTGGTCTCCATAATAGCCGTCCCAGGGTTCTCACAATAACTCGCCCTCTCTTGCTTGTCTGCTGCTGTTGTTGTGATGGCAATGCAGGCGGCTCGACCGAGTGCAAGGTGCCGAGCTGCATCAACCGCGCCAAGTCGCGCGGCTACTGCTGGTCGCACGGCGGCGGCACCAAGTGCAAGGCCGCCACGTGCGAGAAGATCGCGATCTCCAACGGCCTCTGCTGGGCCCATGGCGGCGGTGCGTACGCTAACAACCCCACCAGTGCCAGCCAGCCAGTTGTTGTGGTATACCTAACAAGAGGACTTGGTGTTGCTTGCTTGTTGTGGTCTTAGGCAAGCGCTGCATCGTGCGCGGCTGCATGCGCCAGGCGTACGAGCGCACGAACAACTACTGCAACAACCACTTCCAGGAGATCGCCGGCGGCACGTTCACGGGCGAGATCGATGACGAAGAGGAGGAACAGGAGGACAACCAGAGCGCCATGGAGACCGAGGAGAAGGCCGAGCGATAATAGCCCATAGGCGATTGGATTGCGCTCTGTTGTAGGGCAGAGCTAGGCTATGAGCCCATAGGCACCCAGGTGAGCTAGACTGCGGTCGTGCCAATGGAGCAATTGGTGATAGAGGGTTTTTTGGAAGAGGGCGTGCTGTGAATAGAACCGGGCGTGCTCCACTGGGTTTTCACGAGCCTGTCTGTCCATCCGAGATCCTCGATATCGCTGCACGCGGCGCGGTCCGCGGAGGTGTGTGTGAGAGACACTGTGGTTGCCTTAGCTGGTCGACACACACACACACACTCGCCAAGCGCTTGCTGGACAAGTCACGCAAGCGCCCGCCTTCTGGGATCGCCGCAAACCACAAACCTCCACATCGACGAGCCTTGCAGGTCCGCCATGGGGCAGAAACACTCGCCATGCGGTCTTCAATTCAAAGAAGAGCGTTCACCGTGCCTGAGAATTCTGTCCAGTGGCAAGAGGTCCATCTGGCTGTCAAGTGGTCAGTACCACAGCGGAGGACACCTTTACCTGTGTATAGCCGCTCAAGATCTCAGATCCCCATTGGACCGCCAGCCGCGCTGCCTATGGTGATACGCGATGCTGACCGGCCCCACTCTTTTCCGATTCACCCAGAGCTCTTTGGCGCTGAGCGAGCGAGCGAGCCGCCCGTTCACTCGCGCTCTGGCCACGCGAAGCGCAAGTCGAGAGCCAGGAAGACCAGTCGGGCGAGACGAACCGGGGAGATGCCGAGAACAATAGCACGCGTTGCTGAGTTAGCTGGTGAGTTTGTTTGTACGGCGGTGGCTGTATTCAGTTGCCTCTAGAGGATGACCTAATGCTCCGCTCCGCTCGTGTCCTTCTTCTGACGTCGGGTGTATTTCCTCGTTGTGGCGTGTCGTATAGAACTCGCGGGGTCCGACTTCATTCGTCGCGGCCGATCGACTGACACCCCTCACGGCTTGCGGCTGTTCTTGTGCGTAACCAGGGGCCGCCACAGAGGTTCTCGGTCGGCGCGGTTCGCGAGGCGAGTTCGAGTTCGTTCAGCGAGACGCGCAAGACAAACAAACGCATCGCTGTCGCAGAGCGTTCCCGCCCTTGGCTCAAGAGCTGGCTCAGTGACAAGCCTGACAAGCAACGACTCGGGCTTTCGTCGCTCCTCGTGAGACTCGCAATAAAACACACGCAGCCTTGCCAGCTTTCCAGCATGAGAAACGCTTGACGCCGCCTTTCTGACGCTTCGAGTACTGTAATGCAACATTGTGTCACGGACGCCTCGTGCGGATTGCATGAAGAAAGGGCGGACCAAGTCGAGCGAGGACAAGATCGACCCACGGCCACACTTGGTGGGGGACAGTACAGTGCACTCCCGGTTGACGCGGGCAGAGCCACACAAAGGCTTGACGCCATGCTCAGCGACTCACGACAGCTTTACTGTAGAGCGAAGCTCGAGTCCAAGCAGCGTCAGCCATCAGCCAGCCAGCCAGCCGTGAACTCGAGCTCGACGACCAAGCCCTCCTCTGCTGCCTTGAGTCCACCGCTCAAGATGAGCCCGCTTCGACTGGCGAAACCTCAGCTCGCGGATCTGCACCAAGCAATGTGCGACTGACCGTGGGGCGTGCTTCACTCACTCGCGCGCGTCTCAGTCAGCAGTCACAGAAACAAGATCTTCAAACGGACATCATCATCAGCAACGTGGTCGTCTCACCATCGAGGCGGAAATAAACCCCTCACCGCCATTCAGGAAGGCCAGTCCGTCCAAGTTGCTTTGCTCAAGAAACAGCGACGCGACGCGACCCTGGCGACGGCGGCTTTCACGGCGCTCAAGCTCTGAGGGGTTGCTGAGTTTACAAGCTCCGATCCAGCTCAACGCACTGTGGCCAGCCTCAACTCGTCCTCCAAGGACCGCCGACCTCGTGTGACGTCAACACAGCTGCTGAGGTTCGGGAGCTCTTCGGCTCGTCCGCATAGGCCGGCAGACCTCGACAGCCAATCGAGATCTGCGGTACAGTACCCGCCAGGTCGCCTCGCGTTGGATCCGGAGGGCAAAGGGATGCCGTCGCGGCGTCAAGTCTCGTTTGACGCTCGAGTGTTTCGAAGCCCGTCGAGCAACCGAGCGGGCTGATCTGTTCGGTGCAGAGGCAGTGGGACCAACTGATTGCCGAAAACACGATGCTGGAAGCGAAGTGGTGGCCTTTGCGTGCGCAGCCTGCTGATTGCGCCCACGGATGGAGGGCAACACTTCGTTTTCCGGGTGATCATCAGCTCAACAGAAATCGGTCTTTTGGTGGTCGAAATTTGTGCGATACGGTACGGCTGGCTTTGGGTCACAGCTCAACAGGTCGTGGAGTACGCCAGCTGCCCAGCACACGCGCTGCTTTTGCTTGAGATCTCTGCTGTCTTCGCGCGCTCCAAGAAGCTCAACAGAGTGCCACTCCAGCTCGTCATCGCACCAGACCCACTCGGCTCTTGCGGCAAGCAGCCTCATCCCCACGACAAAGCAATGCCTCGTGAAGATAATAGCACGACGCACACCGTCATGCTGGCAGCTTCAGGACTTTCACTGTAGTCACCAGCGCCGGGCGATTTCAAGCTCAAGCACGAGCTGAAGCAGCACCAGCTCACAATCAGCCTTCAGTTCAGACTCTGGAATCGACCGAGCTCTCCGGGTATCTCGCGCACCGCTCAGTCTCGGGCATGACACTCCAGCCAGCGTCACGAAGAAGTCGCAAACGTAGTTGTTCGTGGTCAAGCTCAGCCACAGCTCGAAACACGCGGCGACCAGCCTCGCCTTATCTTCCAAGAGCCGCCTGCATCGTCCCAACAGGAGATCGCGCCCGCTGGCTTCGAAATGGCAAGTCCTGAGCTTCAGCGAGGGAGATTTCTCGGCACAGGCAGACAGCGCGGCCGTCAATGCAACTTCGGTTGGATGGTGGGAGGAGCGCTTCGTCTTCCCCGTCTGCGTTGCCGAGAAGTCGGCAAGCAAGCCGCCAGACACCTCGCCGAAACGAATGGATGGATGGCCAACAGTCGAGCACTCGCGCGGTCTGTCTGCTCTGCTGAGCGGCGCAGTGGGATCTTGTATCGTTCGATTGATTGGTTTTGAGCTCCACGCCTCGTTCTTGGGGAACCAGCTCAGCAGAAATCGACTCCCGGTTGCTAGGGTGTGGTCGAGTTCGAGCGACTCGGTCGGGTTTGCCTCGCCCGTACTCGAGGGAGCCGGCCCGAGAGTTCCAGGTCCGTTGGGGTATGCTGTGGCCCCACCGAACTACGAGAGCCTGAACGTCTGACAAAAACGAGCGATTTCGAGTGCGAGCGGGGGCAGCATCAGAACGCGCAGCCTCTGTAGTGTGAAGTTGCACCGAAGAGCTCTACCACCGGAGGGAGAATCGGAGCTGGCACCAATGTACCCCAGTGGAATACAATAGATAGATAGATAGATATTTGTTGGCATTTTCGTCGTTGTTTATCAGCAATCGGGATGAAATCTGACGCGACCTGCTGCTTCGGAAACCGAGAGGTTGAGCTTCATATCCCATCTCGAATCATGAACAACTAACGGACGGATGGCCGACGCGGTCTCTCGCATACAGTAGTAGTGGTGGCGGGGTAGTGAACGAGAAGGTGTTCGCCTCGGTACTCGGTAGCTCACAGCGAAGCCAGCCCGTGCAAGCGATACTGGTTTGCTGAGTAGGTAGCTCCAACGAGCGACAAGAAGCGGCTCGAGCTAACAGAAGAAGACGGCAGACATCGGAGCAGTGGGCCAACGGACACGCGTGGCGACGAAACAACAGCTGCGGGCGCGAACAACACACACAGTGGCGACAGTAGCAAGTTGGCGACCGGTGAGGGCTCGCAAAGAGGCGACGGCGGGACACGAGCGGCCACGAACCAGACGAGCAAGCTCCAGTACGTCACTGCGCATCCAGTCATGAGTGCTCTCTGCACCTCGCTCCCTCAAAGACTCTCTGCAAGAGCTGGGCTTCGAGAAGCGATACCCCCTTCATCGTCCGAGCGATGCGATGCGAAGCCTACTGTACAACCTCAGCCAGCAAACAGTCTGGCGGCATCTGCTGTGTGTGTGGGGGCCATGCATGATCTTCAGATGGGGATGAAGGGATGATCTTCAACAGCCAAGTTGTGTTATACCAGTACACCTTGGCTTAAATATCCTGCGTCCGACCTCCGTGCACCTCGAGCGTCTACAGCTTTGTGTGCAAAACCAGAGCGAGCCACTCGATGCAATCCCGAGGAGCGCGAAAGAGAAGGAGCCAGAGAACCGGAATCGGAAAGTGAGCCTTTCGTCATCCGGGCTTCTTCCATTCGGGAGGCGGAAGCTCATTCAAAGAGCCACGGAAATAGGGAGCGGCAGAGGCCGAAGCGAGGCACCAAATCCCAAGTGGAGAGCCAAAGGGGAGTGTTTGTGGCTGGAGAGAGCGGAGGCTGCCTCTGCCTCTGTGATGCTTCGTCGCGTTGTCGCGTTCCATGAATCATCGCGCGACTTGATTTCGAGGCTGGAGTGTGGCCCAGTGATCTGCAGTTGCTGTCTCTATAAATGCATATAGCAGCATAATTGGATACCCATATCAACGCCAAAAGCAAGTGCCAACGAGCATACACTTCCTGTAAAATGATATACCCGCTTTGTACTGATGTCAGTATGTAGAAAGTACAGCCTCACGGGTGTCAAACGCGCCATCCAGATGGTACGAGAAAGGTGGTACTGCAACCTCGTGGGTTCGATAAGCTCAGCCTTCCCCCTTTGGCTTCCGCCATTCAGCTGGTCTCCCGCTGTACCAACTCACTCGCCCACTCGGCATCTCGACTCGGCACCAGCAGCCACAAGATGCAGACGCGCCTCTCGACCTTCGCGGCGCTCGTCGCGGCCGCAGCCTCGTCCTCGTCGTCGCTCCTGGCGGCGGCGCAGTCCTGCGGCAACGCGCTCGGCGGCTACTGCGGCAGCGCGCAGGGCTCGCAGTGCTGCCCCGCTTCGGCGTACTGCCAGCCGTGGAACAACGACTACTACCAGTGCCTGAGCGTGCCCACGGGTTGCAGCGACTTTGAGACCGACGTGGACTACTACGGCAACGACATCGGCAGCGTGTCGAACGTCTCGCCGGCCGAGTGTTGCGCCAAGTGCCAGGCGACCGCCGCGTGCAATTTCTTCACGTTCGTGAACTTGGACGCTGCTGGCCCCACGTGCTACATGAAGAGCAGCAAGACCGGCAGCGTGCGCAAGGTCGGCGCGCTCTCTGGCCGCCGTGCCACTGCGTCGACGCTAGCTCCGACCACGCCAACTCCAACCACGGCCAAGCCAACCACGGCTCCGCCATCGACGTGCTCGACTCCGGTTGGTAACTATTGTGGCAATGGCAACGGAGTTACTGCCTGCTGTCCGGAGTCCAGTTACTGCATGCCGTGGGACCAGTACTACTACCAGTGCCAGCCAAACCCGGAAGGCTGCGGCGCCTACGAGACGGACGTCGACTACTACGGCAACGATGTCGGTAGCTTTGTGAACATCCAGCCGTGGGACTGCTGCACCAAGTGCAAGGAGAACGCTGCGTGCAAGTTCTTCTCGTTCGTGAACTCGGACCCATCGAACCCACCGACGTGCTACCTCAAGAGCAGCAATGCCGGACGTGTGCGCAAGGTCGGAGCCATCTCTGGAACTCGTCTCACTGTGACGCCAGCTCCGACCACGGCCCCCACGCCTACTCCAACCCCGGCACCGACTCCGGCTCCACCAGCGACCCCGGTGCCACCGTCCCCTATCACTCCCACTCCAGCCGCCTCGCTGTGCGTGAAGCAGCTGAAGAACATCTGGTACCACGGCAACGATATCTCGGAGGTCGTGCTCGCGGACCCGGAGCTCTGCTGCGCCGAGTGCGCCAAGACCAAGGGCTGCGTGCTCTACTCGCTCATGATCAACTCCTCCACGGGCCTCAAGCGCTGCGTGCTCAAGTCGGCTGCGAGCAACGACAAGACCAACTACGGCGACAGCAAGACCATCACGGCGTACTCTGGCTTCGTCATCAACCCGCTGTTGTAGTCTAAAAGCTGGATGCAAAGACCTCTGGAAGAGTAGGCTGTCGAGGTTGGCTCGCGAGAAATCATGCGGTGAGAGATATTCAGTTTGTATGAGAGATTTTGGAGAGTTGTCCGATGTTTTCGATCGGTTTCCGGTATCAGAAGCAGCAAACCCAATGAGAGGGTCGCTCGGCGCCTGAGTTTGTGACTTCGCACAGCCGTGGAGTGGTCACCGTGCTTCACCTCGGCTGAAATGGCTCGGTTTAGGCGCTGTATCCAGGATACACTGCGGAGTGAAGGGATTGACGAGAGATTAAAGGCGATAAAAGCGATGTGGAGGCTAGGCCGGGGCGCCAGTGATGCGCAATTCGCCTGCTCAAGGCAAGATGAGCTTCTACTCCACGTGCTCTCTACGCTGGCGACTGAGGCACTGAGCCTCCTCGCTCACCAAGCGGACGGAGCTGACGCACTACTACCCACAAGCTCAGCCAGAAAGCGTATCACCTGATCACCTCATGGCCGTCGCCTCGCTCTCCTCGCTGTCGTCTCGAACGCGTCAATGAGCTCCTCGTCGGCACTGACGCAAGTCGAGGCCTGCAACACAGGACTGGGCGGCACTTGCGGCAGCACCCAGGCCACGCTCTACATGTACGGACACACGCTGTCTGGCGCTGCGTGCTCACATCCGGTGTCAGCGGTCGAGGTCGCCTCACTGGACCGGCCGCTCATCGGAGTCATCTCAGCTGTTGTGACTGCGCTATTGGT
Source organism: Globisporangium polare (assembly GCA_023333845.1). Classification (NCBI taxonomy): domain Eukaryota; phylum Oomycota; class Peronosporomycetes; order Pythiales; family Pythiaceae; genus Globisporangium; species Globisporangium polare. The sequence continues at coordinate 14,379 of JAASFQ010000348.1, read as the reverse complement.
CGCGGAGGCATTGACCTTCACGGGACTCGTTACTGCACAGACACGTTGTCTGGACTCGAGACAGATCTTGGTAGACAGTGAAAATCGCAGACATTGAATCTTACATTCTTACATGCTTCTTCGCCGGCCGTCCATAGTCGCAGTCGTTGAAAATACCCAGTCGTAGAGAGAGTATACAAGCGCTCTTTGTGTCGCACTTAGCGCATTCATCGCAGCGCTGGCTCCGGTGCCGCAGTGGCGTTAGCAGCCGTTGGCTCCGGAGTCGGCATCGGCGAAAAGTTGACGCGGTGGCCCGAGAGTGCTCCGATCTTGGTCACCTTGTCGGCGTCGCTGCTCTTCAAGTAGCATGTCGGTCCACTCGGGTCCAGGTTCACGAACGTGTACACGAGACACCCGTCGGTCTCCTGGCATAAGCGACAGCAGTCCCACGGGTACACGTTCGAGACGCTCTTGATGTCGCCGCCATAGTAGCCCACGTCCGTCTCCAGCTGGCCGCAGCCGTCTGGGAGACCGATGCACTGGTAGTAGTCGTTGTTCCAAGGCTGACAGTAGCTGCTGGTGTCGCAGCAGAGCACGCCCCCAGCATTGCCGCAGTATTGCCCGTTGGTGATTGTGCACACCGGAGCTGGAGTCGGAGCTGGGGTTGGCGCACGGATAGCAAAGGCCGAGACTGCGACCACGCTCTGGCTGTCGCCGTAGTTGGTCTTCTCACCAGCCGCAGTCTTGAGCAGACAGCGCTTCTGGCCCGTGGTCTTGGAGTAAAAGTACGTGTACAGAGCGCACTTGGGGTCGCGCGCGCACTCGGTGCAGCACTCCTCCGGAGTGTCGTACACGAACTCTGCGAGATCAAAGCCGTGGTAGTAGATCTGCTTGAGCTGCTGGCCGCACAATGGCTGCGGCGATGGTGTCGGAGTCGGTGCCTCGGTGGTTGGTGCAGGGGTTGGTGGCAGGTTCGCATAGGCGGACACCGCAGTGACCGTCTTGCTGTCACCGTAGTTGGTTTTTTCACCAGCTGCAGTCTTCAGGTAACAGCGGACAAGACCCGTCGTGGAAGACTTGAAGTGCGTGTAGAGTTTGCACTTTGGGTTCGCGTTGCAGGCCGCGCAGCACTCCTCTGGGGTCGCAAGCGGGAGATCTTCGAGGTCGAAGCCGTGGAAGTAGATCTGCTTCAGCTGCTTGCCGCAACCGAGGGCTGTTGTTGGGGTCGGCGTGGGGACTGAGGTCGTAGGAGCTGGGGTTGGAGTTGGCGTGGGGACTGAGGTCGTAGGAGCTGGGGTTGGAGTTGGCGTGGGGGTAGTTGGCGTAGGGATAATAGGAGCTGGCGTCGTAGGAGCTGGCGTCGTTGGAGCTGGGGTCGTTGGAGCTGGCGGAGCTGGAGTCGCAGTACCAGGTGTTGGAACAACGGTCGATGGAGTCGGCGTCGTTGGGCCGGGGACTGGTGCTGGAATCGGAGCTGGTACTGGTGCTTGCGTCGTTGGGTCTGGGGTTGGTACGGGAGTTTGCGTAGTAGGGGCCGGAATACTTGGCGCTGGTGATGGAGCCGGGGTGACTGGAGCAGGACTTGGAGGAACCGGTGCCGATGTCGTAGGCGTTGGGCCAGGCACTGGTGTTGTTGGAGTCGCAGGACCAGGCGTAGTGCTCGGTACTGGCGTTGGAGTCGGTGAACTCGGCCCTGGCACCGGAATCGGAACCGGAGCAGACGTGCTTGGCGCCGGTATTGGGACTGCCGGTGTCGACGGACTTGGCGCTGGCGCTCCAGGAGTTGGCACAGTGGTAACTGGAGTCGGTGCTGGGGACGGCACTGGCTGTGGACTCGGCACTGGGGCTGGCGTAGTGCCGGCGTCCTCGCAGATCTCTTTCGCATAGATCTCCTGCCACTGGAGACTTGATACAGAGAGCACGGCGCTGAGCACCAGCGCGCAGCGGTAGCCTCGCGACCAGATGTTCATCTTCTTTTTTGAGCTGAAGCAGCGAGCGGCTTGACTGGCGCGGGGGAGATGCAGAAGTGAGGGCGGTCAATAGGCTGGCGCTGCATGGGTAAGACACGTGCTGGTGCCCTGCACAGTCCTGTCGCGGACTTTTGAGGGAATGCCGCATGCTTGGGGAGCAATCCAGGAATCCCTCCCTCCTCGCTTTGACGCAAACCCACCCACTCTCCTTCTCGTAACGTGACCTGTTGTGGTCTGATGAGATCAAACAGGGTATGCATGCTTACAGGGTTCTGCATGCGTAGATGCAATCGATTTTAAAGAGAAGGATACATTTAGTTTCGAGCTCAATGCACTTTGGAAGGTTGCTGAGCTGAACTAATTCTCTCATCCCAATCGCGTGCGTCCCTTGACAAGTTGGTGGCAAGAGTGGCACTTCAACTTGGCCACCGGCTTTCCCCGTCTATCCGGCCCGGACGTATGAATAGGTACTATATGCGATTCATAAAGGTGCCTGTTGCTACATTTGCCAGTACAGCATCTGTAGGCAGGTCTATAGTCGACGCCGAGGTGAAAGAGTACGGCCGACTGACTCTGAGAACCAAGGCAAGTTTGAAGTTCAACCGCCGTCGACGCCGCTCAGTCCAGTCGCCCACAGCTTCGCGACCAATCCACAATTGGGGAACAGTGCAAGACAACATCTCTGAAAGAGTGGATGGACTCCGTGTGACCCCCCTCCTGGATTTATTTCCGAGCAACTTCAACGTCAATGTGGCCTCAGCACCCAGTGTCGCGAAGGTGGCGATCGCCTCGCCCGGTCAAAGCGGCGGGGCGTCGCCAAGGTACAGGAAAGCTCACGATCCATCAGCGGCGGGTATCCTCATTTGTTGATGCGACGACTGCCGCCATGCAGGCAGAATGCCACCCCTCCACTAAAGTACACACACCCGCATGCTGAGCTCTTTACAGGCACCTGGCCTTCATGGTCTGCCCGTTCGGCGGAGCCACGAGAGCAGTGCGCCTGCTTCTAGTGCTGGCTGCACATTGCATTCCTACTATACTGTACTGTGTGGTTGTCGACCAGCTGCACCTTGTCCCCGTTGCGTGATCAGTACGGTGCCGACACGGCGCTGGCATTGGAGCCCTGAATCTGCACCGCCGCACACACTCGCCAGAAAGCCGCAACGAACCCTCGCTTCTTGTTGCCGGTCATTGGCTCGAATTCGCACGCGATGGTGGCCTCGGGGTCGACCGCGTTCCGCTTCTCCGTGGCGGCGCGGCACTTGCGCGTGTTGCACGTGGCGTACACTGCGAGCAGGAAGAAGAATACGCTCAGGGCGATGATGGTGGTCTGCCATTCGGAGTTTCTGTCTTCCATCATTGCTGGATGGCGCAGGTTCGTGGTGGTGGCGATAGCAAATTGCGTTGTGAGGGCATCTCGGTCCGGGCACAGCAGATACCGTTGACGCGAGTCGAGGAGATATTCGAAGTGAATGGTACGCCGTTGTGAGCGCACAATGCACCCATAATGCTGTACAACTCACTCCCCCATAATGGGTGCAAACTGTCCCCATAATCCCGATTGATTGATTGATTCGAATTCAGTCTGCCCAGCTGTGCAAGCACTTTGGTACGGAGCCAGATGCCTCGAGGTCGATTCACGCTCTGGTCGAAGTCTCTGAGGTGCCTGGCCTCGAAATGCCCAGCTGCTCGATCAAGGAGGCCACGAATCGTCCTGACCACCAGGCTCCAAGCGAACTCTGCACACAGTGTCGGGATGTGGACTTGCGCATGGTGTCGCGGTCGATCCACCGACAGCTGCGGTTCTGTGGCTGGAACATGTACGAGCCAGACGAGACCCACACCGCGATTGCAAACCTTGTGGTCCCGATCTTGTCGGCGGGCGTGGGAACTCTACCGGACACGCTCGTCGCCTTCCACCAGAGGCGCTTTGCGATCCCGCGCAGTGGCGGCGACTTGAAGTTGTTTAACTTGGTGCTCTCGCGAGGCCCAAAGCGCATTTGTGTCAAGATGGACACCGCTAAAGCGCTGAACACTTCACCCAAGTCGCTCATTGGCGACCGGGAGGTCGTGGCGAAGGCGGAGGCGATCGCCGTAGTGGACGCGGTGGTGGTGTGCTCGAGGAAAACTCGCGAGTCTCTGCGTCGTGGCCGACTTGGCGCAGAATCCATCCGGTCTCCTCGTTCTACGAGCGCACCATGGACGGATTCGAGAGCCAGGAAGAGGGAAATCAAGCAGCAGAAGGCCTTGGTCTTTGATCTTGTGCACCGAATCGTAACCTTGGTTGCGAGTAAGGTGCCTGAGATCGGCATAGCATTGCATCAACGGAGAACTGGCGCACATGCTGTATGCGAGTTCGGCGTGGTGCTCTCGAGCGGTCGCAAGTGTGTCTGCATCGTGATGAAGGACGTCAAGTCGCTCAAAGTCGCAGAGGCGAATGCGTGTCGTGGATGTGCGGTCATGCGCGACGAAGAGCCACAGTATGACCAGGTGGCTGTGGCTATGACGGATTTCGAGCGTTGGGCGACTTTCGAGAACGTCGAAGCTCGGATCTATGGCGACGAAGAAATAGTTTCGACAGTGAAGTATTCGATCCGGTCTGTGTGAAGACGAACTGCGTGCACGAGGACCAGCTCCGCGTGGTGGTGGAGAAGCTCAACTCGCTATTGGCGTGAGACTGGACGGAGCACAGTCCTTGGTTCTACTTCGCTCAGAGGTGAAATGGGATTGGTTTGATGCGTCCAAGTCTGTAGAGTGAGTGCCTAAGGTGTCGTTATGGCTTAGTGAGGATGAGTTGTCAGTGCTGTGAAGAGTGCGCTGTGCTAGCGTTGAGTTCGATCCTGGAGTGTCATTGAGATGTGGGCACCTCCAGGCTTCCATGTGTGATTGGCCTGGTGTCGCCTTGTATCCTGACTAAAACATGGCGCTTTTAGCGTTTATATTACAGGCAAACATGCGCTTTTCAGGAGATTCGTGTACAGTACCATACATGACACACAGCTATCTTACTGCACCCGACACAATAATCTGCAATCCTCCTCATTTGTTTCCAGTCCCGCAACCAATAAGCTCGACACCAAAGCCAAAGGCAAGCGAAGCGACGAGCAGCTACTGACCAGACTGATGACGATGGAGGACACGGCCATGACGCTCAAGACGGAGACGGAGGACGTGCCGCCCAACCAGACGCTCTACCTGAAGAACCTGAACGACAAGATCAAGCAGGAGCGCATGACCGCTGCTTTGTACACGAGCTTCTCGCAGCACGGCAAGATCCTCGAGGTGCTCATGGGCAAGGGCCGCCGGCTGCGCGGCCAGGCGTGGGTGACCTTCGACGACGTGGCGAGCGCCTCGAACGCGCTGCGCGCCATGAGCGGCTTCGTGCTCTTCGACAAGCCCATCGTGATTCACTTTGGCAAGGACAAGGCAGACGTGATCGCGCGGCGGGAGGGCACGTTCGTGCCGCGCGAGAAGCGGAAGCGCGACGTCGCACCCAGCGACAAGCCCAGCGGTGCCGTCAAGAAGGCAGCAGCTGGCGAGAATGGCAACAGTAGTGCTGCGTATGTGCCGCCGCCGCCGCCGCCTGCACAGGTGCTGCCCAACAAGATCCTGTTTCTGCAGGAGCTGCCCGAGTCGTGCAACAAGGAGATGCTGAGCGTGCTCTTCAAGCAGTATCACGGATTCGAGGTGCGTTTGTGTCTTGTGTAGAGGTCTGCTGCTGTTGTTTTTGGATGGATGGATGGGTGCAGATCTAACTGAGTCACAATGCTGTGTGCGTGATAATGACAGGAGGTGCGCATGGTGCCGGGCAAGAAGGGGCTGGCGTTCGTGGAGTTTGGCGACGAGGCGCAGGCCGCGATCGCGCTGCAGGGGCTCTTCGGCTTCAAGCTCACGCCCACAGACGCACTCAAGGTCTCGTTCGCGAAGAAATAGAAACACAGTCACAGCAGCAGATCAGACCAGCCATGACACAGCAACAGCACGTCCAGCAAACCGATTAGGATGCCAGCACATGTGCGCGTTTATCCGTCACGGTTTTGCGTTCGAGTCTCCGCATTATTCGTTGTTGTGTCTGTCTATCGGCCCTGGATATGCCAGTGAACTAGCGCCTTCATGTACGATATATGTGCAGATCCGCCATCGCCTCACTTCTGACGCCCATTTGCAGGACGCGCTCTTGATTGAGGCTGCGCGGCTCCGGTGCTGCAGATCGCGACCTCGACGAGCGACTGGTCTCTCCCAGCTCACCACACGATGCCGGCGATTATGGTGTTCGCGACGCACCGCTGTTGCTGACGTGCTCCGATGGCACAAAGCTGAACGCTGGAGTGAAGCCATTTCGAGCACTCGGAACTCGGTTCAGCCCGCTTTGCTGCCGGAAGAAAGATCTCGCAGCAGCTGTACCGACATGCACGCCTGGACAGCACCACAGCCACGTTCACATTCCCGCACTCTTGCTCCCCATTCCCCTTGTGATCTCCGCCGTCACCACAAGGAAGGCGCTTGCTTGCTTGCTTCCCACTGCCTCACGGCCACGCCACCTGCCTCACGGCCACGCCACCTGCATCACGCACACCAAGTTCCAATCAAAACGACTCTCTCACTTCATTTGTTGCCACCCAGCTTTTCAAAATTCTGAAAACTAAAGCAGCCGAAATTGCATCTTTCTCCCCTCCAAAGCCAATCAGCCGAGCCAAAACCACGAAGCCACACAATCCCAATTCCTTTCTTCGTGGACGAGCGAGCCCAGACGAGCAGCTCCAGTCGAGCCGCCCCTAGTAACAAGAGAAGGAAGATCCAGCGCGAGCAGCAAGGACCAGCAGCAACAATGGCCGCAGCACCACCCGCCACCGACGCCCTCGAAGCCCGCGCGCTCTCGCTGGCGGAGAACACGCCGGCGATGCTCGCGGAGCACGCGCGCGTGACGCAGGGCAAGGTGCGCACGCGCTTCCCGCCCGAGCCGAACGGGTATTTGCACGTGGGGCACGCCAAGTCGATGCACATGAACTTCTTCGAGGCGTTCGAGAAGCTCGGCGTGGCGGCCGACAAGCGCGAGACGTACTTCCGCTACGACGACACGAACCCGGAGGCCGAGAGCGACGAGTACATCCAGGCGATCGCCGACACGATCCACTGGCTCGGGTACACGCCCACGAAGGTCACGTACAGCTCCGAGTACTTTCCCGAGCTCTACGCGCTCGCGCTCGCGCTCATCAAGAAGGGCAAGGCGTACGTGTGCCACCAGAGTAAGGCCGAGATCGAGGCTTCCCGCTTGCTGTTGCAGCAGTTCCACTCGACCCCAGGCGCGAAGAGCGAGAGCGATTTGCCTGAAGACGCCAAGTCGCCATTCCGCTCGCGCTCCGTAGACGAGAACCTCCGCGAGTTCGAGAAGATGCGCGTGGGGCTCTATGGCGAGGGCGAAGCGTCGCTGCGCATGAAGATGGACCTCGCGAGCCCGAACCCGAACATGTGGGACCACGTGGCGTACCGCATCAAGTTCGTGCCGCACCCGCACATCGGGGACAAGTGGTGCATCTACCCAACGTACGACTACACGCACTGCATCGTGGACGCGCTCGAGCACATCGACTACTCGATCTGCACGCTCGAGTTCGAGACGCGTCGCGAGTCGTACTACTGGCTGCTCGACGAGCTCGAGCTCTACAAGCCCAAGGTGTACGAGTTTGCGCGTCTCGCGATGACCTACACCGTGCTCTCGAAGCGCAAGCTCCTGAAGCTCGTGACGTCCAAGATGGTGCGCGGCTGGGACGACCCTCGCATGGGCACGCTCAACGGGCTCAAGCGCCGCGGCTTCACGCCCGAGATCATCAAGCAGTTCTGCAAGGAGATCGGCGTGACGCGCGTGCAGTCGACGATCCAGATCGAGCGCTTCTACTCGGTGGCGCGCAACATCCTGGGCGACAAGAGCAAGCGCGTGCTGGCGGTGCTCGACCCCGTGGAGGTCGTGATCGAGAACTTTGCGGACGCCAAGGCTAGTGCGGCCCCATTGAGCTTCAAGGTGCCCGACTACCCGCATGATGTCGAGCGTGATGGCGGCAACGCATTCCACAATATCACGCTCACGAAGAGCGTGTTCCTGGACCGCAGCGACGTGCGCGCCGAGGACGCCAAGGACTTTTACGGCGTCGCGCTCAACAAGACTGTGCGCCTCAAGTACGCGTACAACTTCACGTGCACGAAGCAGGACGTGGATGCGGCCACGGGTCGCATCACCAAGCTCTACGGCGTCGTGGACTTTTACGTGGATGTGAAGCCGCCCAAGGGCATCCTGTCCTGGGTCCCAGCCAACAGCCCCAGCCTCGAGGTGCGCGTGTACAGCCACCTGTTCAAGGTGCCGGAGCTCCCGGCCGCGGTCGCAGACTGGGAGTCCTTCGTGGACACGCAGCACTCGGAGATCGTGTACCCGAAGGCCCGTATGGACCCCGAGTCCTTCGCCAAGAGCCTCAAGGACGGTGAGGCCGTGCAGTTCGAGCGTCTGGGCTACTTTGTGACCGACAAGGACTCGACGTCCAAGCGCAAGGTGTTGAACCAGATCATCCCACTGCGCGAGGCCTCGAGCCTCGTGGACGAGGCCAAGAAGAGCGGCGAGAACGCGGCCACGGCCAGCCGCAAGGACGCGCAGGCGGCGCAGCTGGCGCTCAAGCTCGAGAAGATGAAGATCTCGCCGCTCGAGATGTTTAAGGGACAGAGCGAGCTCTACTCGGCCTTTGACGCCGAGGGCCTGCCGACCCACGACGCCGCGGGCAACGCGCTCACGAAGAACCAGGTGAAGAAGCTCAAGAAGGACCAGGAGAAGCAGAAGAAGCTCCACGACGCCTACCTGGCGCAGCTCTAAGACGCTTTGGAGGTGTGGGAATGAAGCTATGGGTGCTTGAGGATAGCTCTAACGAGGTCCATGATGAAATGAAAAAAAGCGATGCGAAAGACAACCACCAAACCAATTTCCACAACTGTGTTGCCACAAACTGGTCGTCATTGCGATTCGGTATATCAATGCAGGTTGTGGGAGATGCCATGCTCTCATCCAGACGTGCAGTTAACAGACCCTCCTGGGGGGATTTGAAAGTGTTGGCGTGATGGATCACCACAGGAATTTGTTCTCGGTTGTTGGATGAATAATGACGCGACATGGGTACAGAGTGATAGCGAGCGAGCAGCCTAATAATCGATATATCTACGTAACAGATTGCACTCTATTTCACAGGAGCTCTCCAACTTCGGAGGAGCAAAGGACAATGGTACCTTTCTGTATCCTATAGAAACAAATAGTGTCTGTAAAGGCTATATCTGAATGGTGTCCACTTCCCTCGCAAAAGGGACCACTGTTTCTCCCGTCGCTCGTTTCTTTGTCCATGTGCAGCCGCCCTTTTGGCGGATTGTGCATGGACACATCGCCTCGCTCCATATTTTACGTGCACAAAACAACCACTCGTTTGCCTTTTTGATCAGAAAACAGACATTGGGTTCGAGATAGCGGTACTTTACGTGTAGTATACCGTTCTCAGACCTTGTGTTTAGCCAAGCTCGAGTGGGAGGAGGGGGCTGGCTGGCTGGCGGACCGCGGCGGCCCTGTTTGAATGATCATGCTGAGCCAAAAGAGAACAACAACCGTCTGAAGAAGAAGTGCACCACGGCCGAGCCGCAGCGCACGTCCGCATCCGTCCGCATCCACAGCATGGCGGCCGAGAACGCGCTTCAGCCGGACCCGCACCGCGACGGCGCCAAGAACCCGGCGGAGCAGCTGGCCGACGTCCCGCTCTACGCGTCTGCGTCCGCATCCACGTCCGCCCACAAGAGTCACCACCACCGTCCGCAGCAGCCAGCCGCGGTGGTCACGACCGAGCGCACGCCGCTCATGCTCAAGATCGACACGAGTCGGCGGTCGTCCACGCTGAGCAGCGCAGAGGAAGTGCACCCGCTGCCGTGGTTCCGGTCGCCCGAGTGGGGCCGCAAGAGTCCGCAGACCACCAACGGCCGCAGAGGCTCGGGCCAGAACCAGCAGCAGAAGCGACGACGCGGTCGCGGGTCCGCAGACGATAGTAACAGCAGCAGCGCGATCGCACGATGGTGGTGTTTCGGTAGAAGCGACGCGTCCAGCGACCGAGACGTCGAGATCGGCGTGTACGGTGGCCGCAATGGGACGGCCGTGGGGACTGCGGACGACGCGGACGGCTTCCGGCAGTGCATCCAGTTGCTCGTGGCGCTGATCCTCGTGGTGGCCATTGCGCTCATCTTCATGATCGTCTTCCAGCCGTTTCACGAGAGCGCCGGCCCTGGCGGGTGGTGAGCCAATTAGTTCGCGACTGGTAGCAGCGGTGACCGTTGAGGCGATGTGAGAATGCGGTGTCTGGAAGAGAGCGAGCGCTTCTGTGTCGTGACGAATGAGAGAGAGAGAAGCGAAGAAACGGAGGGAGGGAGACCGCGGATGTATATTACTCCTCCCTCTTGCCTCAGTGAGTAGGTCGTAGTATGCGTCACGACACTATTGTATATGAAAGTATGAGCCGACTGTCATTTATTTCCATTCTATGAATCCAGCACCGACGCTGCTCGCATGTTCGTGGATGGCCTCCTCCATCTGTCGGTGGCGTCGTCTCTTTCTCGAACCCATTTTGGTACTAATCTGTCTCTTCCATTAGGGTTTACCGTCTCCTACTCAGAATCGCTTTCTGCCTGAAAAAAGGGTTGCGTGAGGCTGTTCTATTTTAGGGTCGCTCTCGACCCTGCCTTCGAAATGCTTGAATCCCAGGCACACACTCTTGATCGATAGTACCGTAGCTTACCTGAAAAGTCCGACTTCCACTGGTTGATGGTTGAGAACATGCCCATTGGAATCCGGAGACCCACGATAGAGAAACAGAGCAAGTGAAAATGGCCGCTCCGTTCGCCCGCAACGCGCTCCTGGCGACGCGCGCACGCCTGGCGCCCGCCGTGGCCGCCCGCGCCGCGTCGACGCTCTCGACCTCCTCTGCGTTCGGCGGCAACTTCGCGCAGAGCCCCGCGATCATGATGATGGCGCTCGACCGCGCGCCGGCGCAGACCGTCGTCGGTGCGTTTTCGTTGCCTGCACAATGCTCGTTATGGGCATGCGTACGATGGCTATTGTACGCCGAGTGGGCTTTCGTGTGTGTGTGTGATGTTGGCACTAATGATACTGGGGGTGTTGGTATGTGAGCAGAGCCGTTCGTGAACCACTCGCTGATCTTCGAGACGAGCCTCGACCTGCCGATGCTGGAGCTCCCGGAGCTGAACCAGATTGGCGGTCTCGAGTGCCCGACCGACAACCTCAACGGTGCGTAACATGGCATTTGCATCGCTCGTGTTACTATGTGTGCGTTGATACCTAACGTGTGGGTGTCGTTACGCATGGTGATGACGATTTTGCAGAGCCGCTGCAGGCGATCAAGCGAACATACCAGCCGAGCGTGCTGCGCCGCAAGCGAAAGCACGGCTTCCGCTCGCGCCGGCTGACGATCTCGGGCCGCAAGATGCTCACGCGGCGCTTCGTCAAGGGCCGATGGCGCATGTCGATGTAGAGACGTCTCGCCTATCACGTGCGTCGCGCAATTGGTGAACTGACGGGCGACATTCAGGAGCTCTACGCCAATTGCCAGCACAGCACCAGGAACGAGGGATCTCTAGAAAATAGATCATCACCAGCGGCCAGCGCAGTCGCGAGTTCACGCTCCAAGTTCGCAGGAAACCAATAGGAACCCACCCAGAAAAATAGATAACCACGACTGCCTGCGAAACAGCCACTGCTCCATTATTCAGGCTCATGTGGCTCCCTTATACCCAACGGTGGTTGGTCTATTGGATGAGTACCTCGCCCATGTACTTCTCGAGCGCAGGTGAGAACACTTCGTAGATGAACGCGACGGGCCGGCCGCCGTTCCAGAAGAGATACGAGCGGCCCCAGAAGGGCCCCGCGTGGCCAAAGGCGGCCTCGAGGGCCGCGTTCGAGCCGCAGTAGACGCTCTTCATGTCGCGGAAGAGCTCCGTGCGGTTCATCAGAATGTTCTTGCCGATCGGGATCTTCTGGTTCTTGAAGACCGTGCCCACGTCCGCCTCGTGCAGCCACGACGTCGCGTACCCGAGCCGCTCGCCGTTCGAGTTGCGCAGCCACACCTGACGGCGGCATCTTGGCGCGACGATCGCGCTCATGTCACTTGGCGCACCGTCCAGGCTCGAGCCGATCGCGTGCAGCCCGATCACGTCCACTTCTGTAGGAAAACCCGTGAGCAGCCCCAGGTGGTGCGTCGGCGAGCCGTTGCCGAAGAGAAACAGGCGCCACGCTGCCGACATGTCTTGCTTGCCGAGCTGTTGCAACAGGAAGGTGGTGCATTAGATACAAGGGGAGTACATGCCATCTGGTACACACACACACACACACACACACACACAAATAGCTTATGTGCAGTGCAAATGTAGGGCACGCACCAGCATGGTCTCGCCAGACGCGATGAACGAGATGTCGAGCGCGCACCAGCCTGCATCCTCTGTCGAACGTTCAGTAGCAGCATCAGCTGTAGCGGCTGCATCAGTAGGCTCGCTACTGCTGGCAGTGGCAGCAGCAGCAACATTACCGGCAGCAGCGCGCTCTGCGCTCGTGGGCTTGAGCTCATTGGCGCTGGCGTCCGCCGCGTGCTCGCTCGTTGCGGTCGTCATATGCTCGTCGACAGCAGCAGCAGCGGGCGTGATCACTTCTGCGAATGATTCGACGAGCGAATCTTCTTGACCACGGGCCACTAATTAGGTGGCGTCCATCAACTGAAAGGAATGCTTGTCACCTTTCGTCAACTTTCACGCTGCAAACCTAATTTTTGCGCACAAAGCTCACATTTTCACGATTTGGTTGCTGCTCATTTGGACACACACAACAAGAGCTTTTCGCATTCCCGACTCGAAAATGGCGCCAACGCGGGAGCCCCCGCGACAGCAGGCGCTGCCACCGCCCGCGGGCCGCACGCTCTGGAACAGCGACCTGATCGCATGTCTGCTGGAGCTGCGACTGGGCCACCTGCTGCCGCAGTTCGCGGGCGCCGGCGGCGCGCCGGGCGCGCTCAAGGACGCGTGGAAGACGCTGCAGGTCAAGTTCGCGACCGCCACGAACGTCAACCTGTCGATGCTGCAGCTCAAGAACAAGTACCAGCAGCTCAAGCGCGAGTACCAGCTCACGACGCAGCTGCTGGAGGAGCGTGCGAAGCGCGAAGCGAAGCGAAATGGCCGTGGTGACGGTGGTGATGGCTGTCTGCACAGCAGTGGTGAAGATGACGATGAGGAAGACGAAGAAGAGTCCGTTGACGAGCAGCCCGACGGCCCGGAGATCGTGCTGCCACAGTACTGGGACATGGTGCAGAAGGCGTTCGACGACGTCGACGGCAACGATCTCCACAAGTCCTCCTCGTCGGGTTTCATGCCAACGCCTCCGAAAATCAGGAGACCCGCTGCCAGCAGAGACGATGACGAGACGCCGCCGACGTCTACGGACAGGAACACGTCGTTTATCTCCCATTCCAGCAGCCGTCGCGACAGTGTCGAACCAGACCAGCCGCCACGTCCACATAGCGCCAGTGCACCTCCACCGATACGCTCTCCGAATGGGCCGCCGGCGCTAGCTCAGCGCGCTACAACGCCCCCCGCAACCAGCAATTCCAACCCGCACTTCAATCGTAGCGAACCCTCCGTATTCCAGCGCGATCCCAACTCCCAGCGCGAAGCCCCTCGCTATTTCCCGCGACCTCTCGCCCCACAGCCCGCAGATCCTGCGCACTACAGTACTAGTACAGTCCAGCAGAAGCGTCCGATGAGCAACGCATTCAGCAGCAATTCAGCCCCCGCCGCCAAGGTGCAGAAGACTGACGCACTTGCCCAGGCGCTCGTGACAGCGGGCAACGCGATCGCGAGCGCGATGATCGAGTCTGCAAAGATCATAGCTGGAGCTGGGACGGAGGCGGAGACGCCTTCGTCCAGTGGAGGGCCAACGGCGGCCTCCGAGTCGACAGCAGTTGCGGAACTCGCTGCCAAGATGGACGCGCAGCTGGCAAACCAGGCGCGCATTCTCGCGATGCTGGAGAAGAGCTTCGAAGTCAACGAGGCGCTGCTCGAGCAGCTGCACAAGAAGAAGGACAACAGTGACGACACTTCATCAGAGTAAACAGTCGGTGTGTGTGTGTGTGAGGTTCGGTGTCCATTTTTGTGATGTTGATATTTGTAAATGTTGATCATCATTACTTGATCATTCTCACCTTTGCGCTTCTCTTGCGGCTCTCCGGTCTCTCGACACGATGACTCGGTCGACCAAGACGGCGATCTGCGGGGAGCCGAGCTCGAGCGCCAGCGCCTTGGCCTCCACGAGCTCCTCTCTCGGAAGCGCCATGTAGTGGGAATGCCAGAGCACGGCCGAGAC
>JAASFQ010000347.1:0-27087 GCA_023333845.1 Globisporangium polare | reverse complement strand
GGGGGAGAGTGGCGTGTGGTAGTGCTGTCGATGGAGCAAGTTGGGGAATGGATCTGCGATCGCTGGAGGTTGGGCCTTGTGATGAGCAACGCGCCTCCTCTGCCTCTTGCGTGATTCGTCAACGAGTCGTCGTCGCAGATTGCGAAGCCAAATTGGGATAACGGAATCGGCATTTGACGCGCATGGTCACTATTGTGCGACAAAAGGCTCTCTTTAGTGACCAACGAGCCGGAGTTTGGCTCTTGCCGAGGCATCGCGCTGTGAAATGAAACAGCGACCTCCCCCGCTGTAACGACAGATAGGCGGACATCGTCGTCTCATCTCCATCTCACCACACTCGCCGTGAACAGCGAGCAGCTCTGGCACAAGGACCAGAGGCTGTCGAGTGTGCGCTGCTCACTCACTTGATTTCTTCATTGTCTACTGCTGACCGAGCCAATGAGCGCAGCTTCCCTTGCTGACGCATTGGGGCTCACGTCGTTGGGCTTGAGACCCACAGGAACCCCACAGTCGCCATTCATCCAGAGCATTTGGAATTCATTTGCTATGGAATGTATGGGTCGCAGGTTTATCGCACTTCTCTCTCTCTATTTACGCGCTCTCGTCCAGGAACGGGTAGTCCGTGTACCCTTCCTCCCCTCCCAAGTAGTACGTCTTGACCTTGGGGCGGTTCAGTGCCGCGTCGATCTCCAGACGCTTGACCAGGTCCGGGTTCGCGATGAACGGTCTGCCAAAGCCAATCGCGTCCGCGGTGCCGTCCTCAACCGCCTTGATCGCACCATCGCGGTCGTAGCCCGAGGCTGAGATCACTGTCCCTTTGTAGAGCGGACGCAGGGACGCGGTCACACCCTCAGCTGGGACCAGTGGGCTCTTGGCGTGGTACCCCCGGGGCTCGATCAGGTGCAGGTACGCCAGGTCGTAGTCGTTGAGCTTCTTGACCACGTGGCCGTAGATGCCCGCCGGCGACGAGTCCGTGCAGCTGAACGTCGTGCCGTAGGGCGAGAGCCGCAGCGCCACTTTGCTCGAGTCCACGCTCGAGAGGATCGCCTCGAGCGCTTCAAAGAGGAAGCGCGAGCGGTTCTCGACCGAGCCGCCGTACAGGTCCGTGCGCTTATTCACCGAGTCACACAAAAACTGCTCCAGCAGGTACCCGTTGCCCGAGTGGAGCTCCGTACCGTCAAAGCCCGCGGCGATGGCGTTCACGGCGGCCCTGCGGTAGTCCTCGACGATGCCCGCGATCTCATTCGTACGTAGAGCCCTTGGAGTAACGTAGGGCTTCTTGCCTTCGCGCGTGCCGGCGTTCCCTTCGTGCGGCGTGGCGCTCGAAGACACCGGTGTGAGCCCATTCGGTTGGTTCAGCGGGTGGCTGCAGCGGCCCGTGTGCCAGAGCTGCAGGAAGATCTTGCCGCCCTTCTCGTGTACGGCGTCCGTCACGCGCTGCCAGCCCTGGATCTGCGCGTCGTTGAAGATGCCGGGTGCGCCAAAGTATCCGCGCGCCGTGGGGCTGATGTTAGTCGCTTCCGAGACCAGCAGCCCACCGGGGGTCGTGCGCTGCGCGTAGTACTTGACTGCGATGGGCGGCGGGACGCCTTCTTCACCGGAGCGCAGGCGCGTGCAGGGCGCCATGACGATGCGGTGACCGAGCGTGATCGGGCTCTTCTTGCCGCCGAGCGTCAGTGGCGAGAAGAGCTTGGACGTCGCCATGACTGCTGTGGTCTTCGGTGTGTTCTGAGAGCTGGGCTGCTGTGGCTGGGGATGAAGCTTGAACTGCCTGCTTCAGGTCGGTTCTGATTGTGAGTGCATTTAGATGGAGGGCGGAAGCACACGCGCGTGGGCGGATGCTCTTGGTGGGATTCGGCGGAGATCCACGCGACGGCGCGCGCGTGTGATGAGCGAAGCCGAAAGTCGACTGACTGCGTCGTTTCATCTGGGCTGTTCTTCGTTGTTCTCTCTCAACTCATCGAAAAGGAGTCATGCGCGACGTACTTAGTGACCTCTATAGCCGAATAGACAGCTTTTGTACGAACTTAACTCCAGCAAAATGACTTGCTTTGAAATATGGGGTCTTGTGACGCTGCTTCCCGTGACGCCATGCCAGCCTCCCCGTGGACTGACCAGCGACCGTGCCCTCGTGTGAGAACAGAGAGGTCAGTTTGGAATTCGACGCGAGAAGAAGAAGCTGCTGGGGAGGAGTGCACGTTGGGAATACCGCCAAGAGGGTGCAAGCCGGAGCTGACCCAAGCTTGGACGCACGGGGTGTTTCACGGACACACAGGCAACGCAACACACGACTGGAAAGCTGTAGCTCCCGGTATTCCCAACGTGCACTCCTCCCCGAGGTGCTCGCGAGCACGATCAATCGATTCTTCTATCTTGGCTCGTCGAAAGGCGCTTCGTTTCGCGGGCGTGTCTTCCAGCTCACGCCAAAGTGATTTGGGTGCTTGCTTGCGCTCTGAGTCACCACGAACCCAGTACAGGCATGCTATATGATAGGCTATTGTGGCTGTGTAACGTCGCTTTACTCTATAAGTCTCCTCCTCGTTTTGAAGAGGATATGCTATTCAGCAGTAGTTTGTCCGTAACGACAGCTTGTGCTTGTGCTTTTTTTCAGCAAAAAGAACGCCGAGTGCCGAGCCCAAGCAAGCAGAGAGCAACTTGAGGAGCGATAATGACGCGCCGGCAGGGCGACGCGCGCCACCACCACCACCACTGGCGCGACCCGATGCAGCTACTCTTCTTCGCCATGGGCGTGGTCGGCCGCAGCGCCATGCTTTTCATGCGCGTCGCCGGCGTGGCCTTCGTCTGCCTCGGCATGAGTGCGTACATGTCGATACTCGTCGTCATGTAGCATGCTCGTGATGCGCGGTACCCACTAACGCTCACGCTCCCTCTATGCGTCGGTGTGTGTGCGATTGGCATTAACCACAGCGCTGATCTTCGCGGTCGGGTGCGTGTTCGCGTACGCGATCATCCCGCTCATGGCCGAGACGCCGCTGCAGGTGCGTTTTGAGACGAGATGATGATCTCTGCATGACGAGCGAAATGCTAATGTATGCCCGTCGTGGTGGGTCTTTGCTTGCTTGGCTCGATGTGCAACAGCTCGCAGTGCACACGTTCGCGACCATGTGGCTGCTCTTCAATATTTATTTCAACTACGCGCTCTGCATCGCGAGCGACCCCGTACGCCCATGTCTTTAGCTTGATCCGCGTCACGAGTACCCCCACTGACACTCTCTATCGTGCACAACAATATACCACAGGGTACGGTTCACAGAGTGAAACCCCGTCGGCGTGCTCTCTCAGACGAGTACAACAGCGACAGTGACGAACAGGACGATGAGGATGGCAATGACGGCGACGAGCGCTTCGAGAGCGAGGACGACGCGTCATCGCTGCTGCCACGGGTGCGTCGTACGCCGCGAGGCGATCCGAGTGCTGTCGTAGCACAACCGCCACCAGCCACCGTCACACCTGAAAGCAATAGAGGCCCGCGCCTGCAGATCTTTACGAACCCGGACGCCGCGCGCGCCGTGAGCATGACGTACTGCCGCACGTGCCGCATCTTCCGGCCCGTGCGCGCGCACCACTGCGGCGTCTGCAACAAGTGCATCGACCACATGGACCACCACTGTCCCTGGATGAACAATTGCGTCGGCAAGGACAACTACCGGGTACGGGGGGTTACACACTGTGTATGTATTGCTGTTGTTGCTTGGGCATCGTGCTGAGATTGTCGTAATGCACATGTGTTTGTCTGCGTGTGTGATGCGCAGTACTTTGTGAGCTTCATGTTCTGGCTCGTGATCGGCTGCTGCTACGCGGCGTGCATGGCCTTCCCAGCGGCGTACGGAGACCTCACGCCAGCGCAGTTCGATAAGGTTCGCTCTATTGCATTGTCAGCATCACTGAGAGTTGCTCTTGGTACTAACCACCATGGATCTCAATGATGATGTACTACACAGCTCGTAAACCTCTTTAGCGCCCCACTGATACGCAGCATGCACGTCCCAGCCCTGAAGTTTCTGCAGTTTGCGTTCTGTATCGCGATCTCGGCGGGCGCGGCGGTCTCGATCCTCGGCGGCTGGCACGTTTACCTTATCGCCACGGCCCAGGTACGACCGTAATCGAAGAACTTCATTCATGAATGACGACTTGGGAATCCTAACCAATAGATACTGCTATCTCTTCTTTCTGTGCAGACCTCGGTCGAGTACCAGATCAACCGGTCGAGCCGCAACCGGCGCCAGAACGGTGGCAAGGTCGTGAGTCCGTACGCGGCCGGGAGCGTGCACGCCAACTGGGAGCTGGTCTTCGGCAAGTGCCAGTTCAAGATCCTGTCGTTGCTGCCCAGCACGGCGCGCCCGCCGCACTCGAGCACGGATATGCGTAGAAAACAGTTCGCCGAGCCCACGATCGTCTACGACTCGCACAACCCCTCATTCATCCCCAGCCCACCTGACGTGATGGTTTAGACAAGATAACCCCAGACCCGAAACCAAATGCCACATCCCGGAACCAATTTCCACATGACGACAAGGCTTGGATGCATCTACATTGTTGGGATCTATTCAATTACGCTTGGGCTTTGTTCAAAAGGGATGGCGAGCCACGCGAGTACGCTAACGTCTGGCAGGGCTTTATTGCTGGCGGCGCTCGAAGATGTACGTGCAGTAAATATCGCTCATCTCGTTGAAGTGCAGGTGGAAGAGCTCGACGGCCG
Organism: Globisporangium polare; assembly: GCA_023333845.1. Classification (NCBI taxonomy): domain Eukaryota; phylum Oomycota; class Peronosporomycetes; order Pythiales; family Pythiaceae; genus Globisporangium; species Globisporangium polare. Next base: position 22,367 of record JAASFQ010000347.1, on the reverse strand, counting down.
CGTCGTCGTTCACCAGCGGGTTGGCCTTGTACGAGTCCGGCACGACCTGCACGTCACAGGTAAAGCCGCGCGCCTCCATGGCGTCCTTGAACTCGACGAGCGAGTGGCGCGCCTGCGACGCCACGTGAATGAACTTGCCACCCTCTTGCTTCACGAGGCCGTCCACGACGCTCACGAGCACGGGCACGATCTCCTGGTGGTACACGAGGTCCGAGCCGATGAGCACGTCGAACTTGTCGCCATTCTCGCTCCTGGGCCACGTCTCTGGATGCGCCCAGTCGATCGCCGCGACCTCGAGTGACCGCCGCTGGCTCGCCTCGAGCTCGCGCTGCGCACGGATCTCCTTGCACTCGCCCTTGTGCGCCTTCCAGGCCTTCTTCTGGCACTCGCGCGAGCAGTACTCGGCCACACGGCAGCCGCCGCACTTCATGAGCTTGCCCTCGGGGTTCTCGGCCGTGAACCGCTGCGCCGTGCCGCAGTGCGAGCAGCCCGAGGCCTTCTCTTCCTCCTCTGGTTCCGAGTTCTGAGCTGCTGTGGTCGCGGTCGTGGCGCTCTTATTGAGCGCGACATTGTGCTCCAGGTTGCGCAGCGTGTGGTCGAAGAGGTCCGAGAGCACGACGCGGGACGCCTTGGTGTACAGGAACGACGCGATGCCGCTCACGCCGCATCCAGAGCCAAGCTCGCACACCTGCTTGCCGTCGAATTCGCCCGCATGATCGACGATCCAGCGACTGAGGATCAGCGACGCCGACCAAATGGACACGCCCGTGATGTCTTCGTCCGCAGTCGTGCCGAATGCGTCCTTGGTCCAGTCGAGCGCCAATTCGCGCGCCTTGAGCACGGGAAGCGCCTCATCGAAGCCGAACTGCAGCACAGTCTCCTGGATGATCTTGGGCGAGCTGTTGTCGTCGCCGTCCTCGTCGCCGTCTTCTTCGCGGATGCTCGCATTGTCCATCATGGACCCAGCCACGAGACGCTCTTCCGTGGCGGACGTGTGTTCCAGCAGCGCCGACACTGTACACGTAATATAACAAGCCCAGACACAGACAGTCGGTCAGTAAGCTACACATGCTAAGCGCTACTGGGTGTGAGCAAAGGTAAACGTACGGATCTCCGGGTCGTCGCTCTGGAAGGCTTCGGTGACCGAGCCGCGGCCGAAGCCGTTCTGCGCGAGCACGTCGATGTCCGCGATGCCCTCGAGCAGCAGCTTCACGCACGCCAAGTGACGGTTCTGCACCGCCCAGTCTAGTAACGAAGCACAGCCAGAGCGGTTAGCGCACAAGACAGCCATCAACGGAGAGAAAGTGTTGATGAAGCCAGCGCAATTGACTCACGCAGTGGGTAGTTGCCGTTCGCGTTCGGCACGTGGCGAGCGCCGTGGGCGATCAAGACCTTGACGCAGTCCGCGTGGCCGTTCGCACAGGCTGTAGTATAACGCAGCAAACAACACACAGATAGATCACAGCAGTCAGCATGCAGTCCAATGGCTTGTGGCGTGACAAGAGCTGCTCGTCGTTGCTTGTGCAAACAGACGCACCCATGTGCAGCGGCGTGTTCTTGGTGTCCTCCTGCACGAAGTTGACGAGCGCATCCTGCTGTGCGGGGCTTGAGAACTCCTGCAGCAGCTCGCGGATCTCGTCGTCGTCGCCGAAGCGCGCGCTCGTGAGCACGGCCTGCGCGTTCATCGTTGTCTCGGTTTTTGAATGGCTCCATGACAAATTGACATGCGTCCCTCGTCCACCGTCCCGAAGTGGAGAGTCTTCGGGATCACCATATGCATCCTGTGTTCGAGCATCCCTTGGTTTAGGAGGTTATATAACAATCATATCCGTAGTGTACAGGGAATGTTGCAGTCGAATGAGCGGTTATGGACAAAATATAGCTCCTCGTACAGCATCTCGTCTCTGTGCATACCACAACGTCGTTATCCACACGTCGTTTCATTCCAATATATCCACCGACTCCAGCTTGAAGTTTGTTGGTTGCAACACTTCAGCATCAAGAGGAACAAGAGACTCGAACAAGATGGCGCCGAGAAAGAGCGGCGACACACACATGCCCCGCATTGACGCACTCACCCCACGAACCGCAGTTCGAGTGCACGCAGCCAACGATGAGGACCAAAAGTCTGCTGCCCCTATTGCTGCTTGCGCTCTATATGACGCTGCTGACTACCAGCGCTACAGCCGCACATGCCGGCAGCGACGACAGGCAAACACCACGCCGCAAGCAGATCGCGCGCTTCCTGGAGATGCGCAGGCACTTCTCGCCCATGTGTCTCTACACGTTCGACGAGATCACAGACTCCGCGTCATCTCTCATCAGCAGCACCATCAGTACAACCGCCGTCAACACGAGTCTCACAGTAATTGACACCACACAGGGCGTCTACGCGAACCACGTGTCCAGCGGTTGCCCCTTCGGCTCTCTCCAGTTCGACTCCAGCCTCGTGGCGACACTAAACTCAGAAACACACGCGTTCCAGCTCGGCATTCGCATCGCAGAAGACCCAGCGGGCGACACGAAGCGCATCCAGCTCGCATCGACCGAGTTCGTCGCCGCGGAAGACTTTTACACATCCATTGTGACCGCGAGCGAGCCGACCGACCGCAGCGGTGAAGGCGGCCATGAAGGTAAAGATACGAATCACTCGGGCGGCGTGACGTTCGAGATCGTGCTGCGCCGCCATCCACTACCGCAGCAGCATCAGCATCAGCACAGCGAGACCGACATGACGCTCTTCAGCATCGCCAACGTCTACGATGGGTGCGCGGACTCGGGCTTCCGCGTCACGCTCAACGCGGACCGCATGCTCGTGCTCGTGTACTACCTCCCCATGGAGGAGAAGGACAAGAGCGACACGTGCTATGAGCAGCTGCTCGTGTCGTCCTTTGGAGACACGCTCATCAAGGAGGCCGCGTCCACCTGTCGCTTCCCCGAGCCATTGCCGAATGAGGGTGACAACCCGCCCGTGTACATCGCCGTGACGATCGACCCGGCGAGCACCAAGTTCATCTGGAAGACCGAGTTCCACATGCAGTACACGGACCCCATAACGCTACAAACGGTCGACTGCCGCGCGCCCGCCGTGACGAACCCGCCGTTTGAGACCCGTCTGCAGCGCAAGAGCATCACGGGCAACCTGAGATTGTTCATCGGCAACAGTCCGCGCAACGTGAGCTCCCCCATCGTACGCCGCAAGCCGGCACCAAAGCGCAAGTTCCGGCCGCTCAGTAAAGAAGACACAACGTTAAACGCGACCCAGCGACTGAGAGCGACGCTCACGGACAAGCTCATGAGCATCAAAGGGCCTCGGATCCCCGAAGCCATGCGCATCCTGGGCGACAAGTCGGTGTCCGTGACGCTTTTCGGGGTTGAGCTCCCACCGGTGAACGAAGACACGCCGCTGGCGTACTTGCGCGGCAAGCTCAAGGATTTCCTGGTCAAGAACGGCGAATCGATGGTCGACCACCTCATCGATATGCTCCGGAAAGTGCAGCCCGTGGTCGAAGAGCCCGAACAATCGCTCGCGGACAAGTTCTTTGATCACGCAGTCAAGTACCAGGAGCAGCTCGCGGCGAACGACAGTACCCAGCAGTCGCAGGCGTACCCGAATGCGCACTCGTCGAGCTTCGACCTGTTCCATTTCGCGATCTACAGGAATCCGTTCACGCCCAAGGAGCTCGACGACGGCAACTGGACCCACTTGGGACCATTTCGCCCCATGCCCACGCTCAGTCAGGAGCTGCACATCCAAGAAGATGAGCTCGTGCTCGTGGATCTCGTGCAGCTCCATTCGGTGTACGACGACGTCCAACTGGAACTGCGAAGGCTGCCTGAGTTTGGTAAGCTGCTGCTGTACCCGAACGAGACCGAGGTCACGAGCGAGAACTTGACGAGCTTTCGCGACCTGCCGACCGAGTTCCAGAAGAAAATCTACTTCCAGCCCAACGTGGACGAGAACAACGAGAACCTGCCGCTGCCGAACGCGATCGCGCTCTCGAGACGGCGCAGAGCGTACTCGGAGATTGAGTTCAGCGTGTTCAAGTCGACTACGGGGAGAAAGGTGAACGACACAGCGGTTGCGAGGATCAGTATCTTTGTGAGCCCCGTGAATGACGCGCCGCGTCCGCTGGCTACTGAACAGCAGGTGGTGATCGACGGTGTTGGCGTCCCCCTTTTGCTTGATCTGGAAGGTAAGGACAGCGATGGGAGTCCACGATTACCGACCAATAGGACTGAGGATAGGGACGAGAAGAAGGGTTTCCTGGATGAGATCACTGACGCACTCGAGTCTCCATTTGCGACACTGGCACCGCCGCCTCCACCAAAGCAGGTTGTCAAAGTCACGCGTCTGCCGCGGTACGGAAGACTGTACGACTGCCACTTGGCGACGCGCGCGAATGAGTCGCTGCAGCTGCCGCTCGGGTACGATAAGCGGAACCAGCTGGAGAAGTACCGGGTCGCGCTCGACGACATCGGCAACCGCACTTTCTCCACGAGCCTCATGTACGTGTACGGTGGTTGGGGGCAAGAAAGCGCAGATCGTGATAGGTTGGACGCTGGTGGCACAGGTGGAGCGTTCAATGCGACGGTGATCGACGAGCTCTGGTATCAGCTGAATGACGGCGAGCCTGGCGTGTACTCGGACGTCGCGGTCGTCAAGTTTGCACTCAACAGCAGTGTTGAAGGGCAACATCGAAACGCAAATGATGGGAACTGCCTCAAGATCGTGCAGCTCAAGGAAGACACGTCGATCACGCTTGCTCTTGCGGAGATCGAGCCGCTGGTCGGGCTCCTGGACGCACGCACCAAGTTCCGCATCACCGAGCTCCCAAAGCACGGCATGCTCTACCAGTTCCACGAAGCAGAAGCGAGTAGCAACAACAGCGGGAATGTGACCGGCAACGAAGCTTCGAGTGCGCGTCTGGATGGTGATTACAGAGTTGGGAAGAAACTCGATGACGTGAACCGAGTCGTCGACGATGTGGACGGGAAGGTGGTATACATCCCCGAGCGCGACTACTACAACGTGCTCCCCCAGGGCGATGACTCGGCGCCCGCTCTACCCACGAGCGTTGGTCTCGATTCGTTTGCGTTCGAACCTGAGAATCTGGCAAATCACATTGAGCTCGGTGCTGCAAGCCAGTCGTCAGCCGAATCTCCTTCGCTACCCTTTGAAGCGCTTCAGCCTCGCGTGATACAGATCCAGGTCGTCAGCGAACCAGACGAGCTACTCTTGCTGCCACCGATGTACTTCGTTGCAAACCAGTCCCTGGGCGAGTCTGTACCTACGCCCGTGCGCTTTGAAGACCCAGACGGGCTCTACGAAGGACTGTACCACGTGCAGGTGAAGGCGAAGGACGGGTTCTCCAGGTTCGACGTCGGCGCAGACATGAACAACGATGACGTGATGAGGTTCTGCAACTTCACAAGGCCGTGTCTGCTCACACGCAGTCTCGACAAGAACCGGACGGCGGAGCAGAAGAAACTGGGCGACGACGCTGAGTCGGACGACAAGAAGCTGCTCTTCTTCCTGGAGCACGTGATCTACACACCCTACTATCTCACCTTCCTCAGCAAGAAGAAAGCCCTGGAGCTCGCGCTCTCGCAGCTCACGTTCACAGACTGGAAGACGAGCTGGCTCACGCCGCATCGCACGCAGTTCACAGTCAAGATCCGACGCATCAGCGATAGCTACGAGCCGCTCAGCAGCGAGTCAAGCTGCAGGTACTACGTCGACTACCCGCCGTGGGTGACCGGCGGCTTTAAGGAGATGACCGAGAAGATCGTGCACTTGGTCATGAACCAGATCTACGAGTTCATCTGGACACTCGTCATCAGCGTACTGGTCTGCGTGCTCATCACGAACGCGTCGTGCTTCAAGTCGGGCTTCTGCTGCTGCTGCAGTCGCGCGAGAGAGAACCGCCGGAGTGCATTTGAAGCCGAGCAAGCGCGCTTTTTGGACTGCGTGGCTCAGAACGACTACGAATACTCGATGCTGCTCATGGACGTCGCTGACATGGTGTTGGAGCCCAACCTGGCGTTCGCAACGAGTCTGATTCGTGGCTTACAAGGTGCTGAAGGTACTGAGCACCTGACGGTTCTCTGTCTGCGGAGTCTGGTTCCCGTGCTGGATACCGAGCGGCAAGCGACTCGCTTCGTGTTTCGGTTAATGGCGATCGAGTTTGAAGTGAATGTGCTGAACGATTATCGAGCAGAGCTGAGCGTGCTGCAGCGAGCGTACCTGGGGGAATCGAGCTGCGCAGGGCGAGCACTGGCGTTCTTCTGTCGACACGTTGGCAGAGACTGGCTCAGGCGCTTCATGGCGACTTCTTTCGACGAGGCGATGCAGACATTCAAGCCTGAAGCAGCAACGACAGCAGTCAACACACCGCGTGAGAGCAAGAGCGACGCTCTCTTCAGCATACTGCTGGGGGAAATGAGCCTCGCGATCGTGGATTTGCCAGTGGAGGTCGTGATTCTTTGTCGCGCATGTGTGAAACTGCTTCAGACTGACGCGTCAAAGTTGTTCGAGCCTTCGATGTCGCTGTTCCAGGCGGTGCATCTGGTGTTCTTCAACCATTTCATCGGACCGGCGCTGCTCTACGGAGTCGAAGAGATCTTTGGCGTGGCTCCAGACCGAGACCAGCGACAGCGATTGGTTGAGACCGCCACGCACTTCGTAGTCTTGGCGCAGCGTTGGGACGCTAATCGCCAGTGTCCCCAGCAGCAACAAACCAGTGGTGGTGACTATGTGCTTCTTAGTGAAGACGAAGAGAAACGCGCGATGCGTGAACGACCTCAGTTGAGGCAGTACGAGGCGCTGCTGTACACCATTGCGACGTCACCAGCGCTCCAGAGTTCATATGAGCCAAGCAGTGTATCCCAGAGCTCGCGAACCAACGCCAAGTCCAAGCAAGGACACTGCAGTGATATTGAAGAGTCTTCGAGCCAAGTCGACTGCGAACTGATGGCGATGTGTCTGATGAGCATCCACGGCATTCTCGACACCTTCCTGCCTCAGTTCGAGAAAGAGCACAAGCGACTCGAGAATCTCAGCAGAGCTCCTGCGGCGGATGACGAGCACGTTGCGTCGCTTGTGCCTCGTCTGAAGAATCTGCTGAGAGCGCTCAGCTTCCCGAACACGAGCGTCCACACGCTCTTGCAGCACGGACATGACGAGCTCAACGCTGACTGGCTCTGCAGAAGAGCTGCGCTGACCAGCTTCAGTGCGCCAGACTGGACCGAGTTCGCGGCAGCACAGCAACGTGACTCGGATTCGTATCGACACCACCAAAGATCCGCGATGCAGCAACAAGAAGCTCTGGATGAGGGGGAGTCCGAAGTCAACCCGCGAGCCCTTGGACGGTCGCACTCGCTGCTCGCTGTGCACATCGAAGACAACACGGTCGGGTATTGAATGTAGCTGCCTTCTCACCAATCAGTCAGTTAGCCTCGCTCTCGTTGCCCCACGTCCCAGAAGAGTTTTTCCTTGTCTCTGCTCCACTCGTTTTTGCTTAGGACTTTTGCATCACAGTCAGTTGAACACAAGATGAGCAGCAGCACCGACAGCTTCCACGGATTGCAGTCCACAGTCGCACTCAATGAGAGGGAAGGAGTTATCCTCAAGGTACTGACGCAGGCCACATCACCAGCTTCACGCCTGTGCGACCGCACTTCGTGCTCGAGTTCGAGCAAGCGGTGGTGGAGAAGTATCCGTCACGAGCAGCTCCAGGCTGCATGCTGTACGTGGCAGTGAGCGAGAATAACGACGAGGCCGCCCTCATGATTGCACGCTGGAGGCGGCGAGGCGCCCGAGGGTGTGAGATCCAACGGTACTCGTAGCCGCAGAGAAGCGAGAAGACTGCGGGCATCGTGGGGAGTATGAGCGGAGACACGTCGTTCTCGTAGAAGTTGGTCGCTGCGTGGCGGAGCAGGAGGCTCGAGAGGCACGACGAGAGAGGCTTGCTGGGTTTCGAGTCCGCATCCGCTGCGGGGACCGAGGTCCCTACTGGGCTGCTGTGGTGCATCGTGACGCAAGCGGAGGTGCTACAGTCTTGGAGGCAAATCGCAAAGTGACAAGAGCGAGTTGGAGGTTTCGCTGGTTGACCTCACACCACTGGAGCAAGCAGCCATTCCTGAAAATCGACAAGCTTTCTGATGAGCGAGTGGTGTCAAAAGTCAACGAGCAATTGCTCTCCCTGACTCACTCCCACAAAGTGCGATTCTCAGGTAAAAATCGTACTTTAACGAATGGAGCGCGTCACTCGTTGGCAGTTGCTCTTTCTTTTCTTTTTGCTTGCGCATCCTCATTCTCATTCTCAGCCGCATTCTCAGCTGCGCCGTTGCGGAATGCTTATTCCCAAAAGTGCAAGCGACCGCCACACACGACACAAGACACACACAGAAAGAGGAAACGGACACGCGACTCGACGTCTGGCAGCAACAACAGCACACACATACGGCAAGACAGCCATGGAGAGCAAGCTGCCCGCACCACCGTCCACGGCCACCACCACCACCAGCAGCCGCAGCGCCGCCGCACTCGAGCCGTCGAAGCTGCCGCTGCCGTCGCGACGGCGCTCGCGGCTCCAGTCGTCGGAACTTGAAGAAGACGTGTCTTCGTCGGCGTCGACGACGTCGTCGCCCGAGGTCGCGGTCGCGAACGGCGCCATGGTGGCGGTGCCGCCGCGTCTCGAGTTACACGATCTCACGGTCCATGCTGATGAACGTGCTCGAGTGTGTGCGTCTTCTGATACGAATACTGCTCCTGGAGGACAGGTCCAGGCGGACGCAGCAGATGCGTTTCTCGTGCACTGCCATCGACAACAGCTGCTGCTACGGCAACCGACGGCGGCACCGCGAACGGGGATCCCTTCGCTTGGGATGAAGAAGACGCTCCCGCACAGTCGCTTGACGCCCGGATCCACACACTTACAGACGAATGGCGTGGAGAAGCAGCCGTCGCGCATAGGTCGCTGTGAGGTGCGTCTGCAATGCATGGATGTGGTTTTCGTGCTTGCTGTGGTGTGCTCTTACTCTATAAGTGTGTTTCCTGTCTAGCCAAAGAAGAAGCCGCCGCCTCCGATGATCGACACGCACTGGAGCTCTGAAGCTGTTGATGCTAGTGACAAGAGTGGGACGACTCAACCGTCTGCTTCCTGCACGGCTCTTCAAAGTGACGACACCATCTCTCGCCAAGCAAATCCAAGTTCCGATCATTCGGCAGCATTGGGAAGACCCGAGTACACTGTTGCGCCAGCACCAGCGCCACCCATGACGCCACCGCCTGTGCGAGTGCCTCACTTGCACGTGAATGACAACATGCAAGGCGAAAGTAGCACACTGGTGAACAACTCGAACGAGCTGCAGCCTCTGCTGCACTCGCCATCGGTGGCCCAGAGACTCAAGACGAGCGTCGAGCCGCCAAAGACTCCATCCGGCGGTCCCGCGTTTGAAGCGTTCAACGACGACGAGGAGAACAAACTGAGCGCGTCCCAGCGCGTGCGGATGGGGCTTTCAGTGCTGATGACTCAAGCAAATGGCAATGGACCATTGGGAGCTGATATGACGAGACGCAAGTCGCATGAAGAAGAGTCGCAACGGAGTCAGCATGGCGTGGCAGCGCCGATGTCCTGTCCGCGGTTGTTACAGGCGAGCAGCAAGCAACAGCAGTCCCCTGCGCTAAAAGATACACAGCCTCGTCAACGATACCACTCGCATCCACATGGCAGCAACCTGATTGCGTCCAAGCTGCTCCCCAGTCGCATGTGCCTGAACACTCTGATTGAGTACGTTCGCGAACTGAACCAGTCGGCTGCGAGTCTTCGCGTGGAACTGGAGCACACGAAGCAGAAAGCTGACAAGGAGCTCTTCGAGGCGCACGTGCAAGTAAATGAGTTGCAGGAATCCGTGCGAAGAGCGGAGTTTGAACAGGATCAAGCACGGGCTCGAGCAGAAGAGCAGGAGCAGCTCGTGCGCGATCTTCAAGCCCAGGTCACCACTTTGCAGCAGCAAGTTCAAGCTGCTGCATCCAGTTTCTGCCAAATGGAAGCCTTCGTGTCGAACAGTCTCCAGTACGAGACGCTCCAAGCCTCTGCCAGTGCTGCTGATGCTGAAGTAGCCAGCCACTTCAAGCTCAACGACAATGAAGCGATCTCTGGTGTGCGTCCAGCTTCGACAGACCAAACTGAAGCTGACAGCCAGCAGCAGCAAGATCCGCCAACCTCACGAGATGCTAGAAACCAGCAGCTCATTCTGTCGCCGCGAGTTGTAAAGCCGTTGTGGGAGCCGTGGTCGTCCGGATCAGAGTCTCCCCTGACTTCGGCTGTGAACCTACCGATGTTCACAGTCGCACCGTCCGAGGCGGATCTGCTGCCTTCGTCGCCTGTGATCATGCCACAACCAAGCGTGTCTGTCGCCAACACATCCAGCAGAAGCCACGAGCACGAACTGAAGTCGATTGTGTCTCCGAAAAACCTGTTGCGAGTTCAAGAACGTGTGCTGAAGCCTCCTCCGTTTCCGACAACACCAGCAGTACCTGAAAACCTTGCCCACACAGTTCCCTACACGGCAGCTCCTCCGGTTTTCAGTCTCGCGGCGGTATCAGTCCCGGAATTGAAGGAGCTGCAGATACAAAGAGCAGTTGTTGGCTCAAGCGAAAACGGAAACCTGGCCCCTCATGCTGCCGAGATGGAGACTGCAACCCACCAGACTCCTGCAGAGGCGTCATCACTACCAGCCAGCTTGACTTTACCACCTACAGGGTTCCATCCTCAATCTCATGAAGGCGACGCGGGCAAACACGATTCGACGCTTCTCACGACCTCTTCAGTACTGCCTAAGCTCTTTGCTCTGACTCAGGCGCAGCATTCTGAAACGGTACGTGATTTTGCACGCGTGCTCACGTTGTCGGAGGTCGTATTTGGTGCGATGTCTAACATTTCTCGCCGTGTGTGCTCTTGTATTGTTCCACAGCTGCTGGTGCCAACAGCAACAACAGAAAGCACTGCAGCGTCACTGGAGAAGTTGTTGACGAACTTCTTTTCACAGTTCGACAAGAGCAAAGTGCGTATGGCTGAAGTGTACGGGAAGAGATACTTTGGTCATGAAGACAAGCTGTTCGGCGAGCTCACTCGCCGCTATGGGAAGGAAAAAGTGGCTGTGCTCCAGCATCGTTACAAAGAGAGTTTGCTGGCGACGCAAGTTGTCGACACGTCGTTCCTTCATGGTGCGCATCCAGCTGAGTCGCTTCACTCACACGACGCACCAACTGCAGCCGATGAAGCAACGCGTAGTGCACCCGAATGCGTCGCTGTTCAGGACCCACACAAACCTGCTGGTGAATGCACAAAGGCTACACACCAAGACCAAGTTATGCAAGGGACCTGCGCCGGTGCTAGCGAAGTGATGCGCGGTGAAGCGCCAACCCAGAAAGTGTCGCCCAGAGGAAGATTCCGTCCGAGCGATCATGGTTTCCATGTGCCCAGTCGCACTGAGCTCCCGAGCCTTCTAGAGGAGGAGAGCGAAGTGTCCGAGGCAGATACCTCGTCGTCGTACGCGCTAAACGGAACTTCACAGTTCCTTCCAGTTGCAGCCACTGGTGATGGTATCCAATATGCTGCTCCTTCTGCAAGCCAGAACTCAGAGCAATCGCCTCCTGCCAGTCCTCACCGAGTGGCGCCACAGCGACGACCAATGCCGTTCTTTCCGTCGATGGGTGGTATCGTTGATCTTAAGACCGATGCGCCTCCACTTCCGACTCGTGAGCTCAGCTTCGCGAATGGTGGTGGGACCAAGTCAAGTCCGATCAGACGCCAGGGTGAGCCCAGCACTGGGCATCCGCCACTGTTCTCCAGTTCGCTGGGTGAAATGAGCGACGAGAAGAAAACACCAGCAGCTTTGTTCCGATCTTCCTCGCCTGAGTCCGTTGAAGTCAACAAGACTGTGCTCGCCAAGCCTTCCGTCGCTGTTGCTGAACCACACGTTACAATGGAGTGCTTGCTGAAAGAGTTGTACAAGAAACACCAGCCTGATAAGCTACGGAACGTTGCTCAGATCGCGAAGGAGTACACCGGGAAAGAGCGCGTGCTGGTCCGTTTGCTCAAAGCCAAGTATGGCGCACTGAGCGTGAAGCGCTTGGAAGAAAATCTCCATGTGCTGGAGAACTCGGTCGACAGACAGAAGACTGTCGCAGATGCCAAGCTGAAAGCGAGCAAGAGAAAAGCAAGTGTCACGAGGTTCCTCACACGTTGCACACTCTTGTCGGTGACAAGCTTGTCTCTTGGAGGCACCAGTCTGGCTCTCTTGAATTCCAGAGAGTGCCACAGCATCCAATCTTCCTCCAGCCAATCGAACACGGGAACGAACTCAGCCTCGTGCTACAAGCTCAACTTGGGTCTTGAAGAGTTTGATCTTATGAGAATCCCTGAGTACGTGGGCCAGTCGTATCCGGTGGAGTGCTTCTGCACGAACTGGGTGGAGAGAGAAGACGCGTTTTTGTCCAGTCACTCGGGTGGAGATCTCGCGAACCTGGCAGAGATGCTTCCATTCTCGCGTGGCGCAATCGACGCGTACGTGGTCGACACTCCAGTGCGAGAGTATTACAACAAGTACGCCCAGCCGGTCATCGAGATCTCGAAAGAGTACGCGCCAGTGATCCAGTCAGCTCTCGCTGAGGTGTATGGAGGTGTCTCGGCTCGTCTTACTGAACTGCAAGAGCAACTTTTCCCGTTTGCTGCTCCGCCGAACGAGTCTGAAAATGACTTCACCAGAGAAACAGAGAGCGCGGCGAGCGCTCTCACCAAAGTCGCTCGAGCTTCCAAGTCGCTGCTGAACAGCTTGCAAGAGAAGGAGGAAGAGGAAGCTCAAGATGTCGACAACCAAGGGGTGAAAGAAGGAATCGATGCCGCCATTGATGCTGAGCACAAGAGTGATGTTGTGCTGGAGAAGTCGAATGGACCAGTGGTCTCGGGACTTGTGGAGGTCGCAGTTCTTCAAGAAAGGGTCGACATTTCGTACACTAAATCGAGTGATCTGCTTGACGTGACTGTCGACAGCGTCAACTCACATCCAGCTTCTAACCAGGACATCGACTCTTCCGATATCACGACGCATGCTGACCATGCTGCGCGAGGCGACAACTCGGATCTCAGCGGTGAAGCAGGTTCAAGCGAGAATGTCTTTAATCGAGTAGCCGGGGCTACCGGTCAAGCTGTCGCTGAGGAAGTTGCTGTTGACGGGTCAGAAGAGAGCACGACGAAAGTGGGCACAGTCGTCGATGGCAAGATATTACAGCCACCCACATCCTTAGAGTTGTCCGAGTCAAGCGATTTGGTTGCCCTCACGCCTGCTATTCTCAAGGTTGAAGAGAGCGTCACCGCTGAGCGTACTGGTGTTGAAGAAGACTTCGAAGGAACGAATCACAACCTCCCAGCTGAATCAGAGCCGATGAACAAATTGGAAACATCATCGTCCAAGCAAATGGTCACCGTGCTCACGAAGGAGAGCACTCCTGATTCTCAAACTGCCGAGAAGCCAAGGGAAGTCGGTGCGTCATCGCTGGTCGATACTGCTGCGGATGACATCGAAGTGATCCAAACCGAATCCATCACCGAAGAGGTGACCTCCGCCTCACAACTTGTCGGTGAGGCGCTTGAGTTTTCGAACCTCGACGACAATCAGCAGACTCACGACACGATTTCACTTCAGAGAGCTGACGAAGTGATCATCGTGAATCAAGCAGTGGCTACGGAATCTACAGAACGCAAAGAAGTGCCTGATGCCAAAGAAGCAGACGAGTCCACGGCCGTAACTCAAGCAGACGGACGTGAGTCTGACGCTCCCACCGTCGTAAAGAAAGATCGAACAGTGGAAGTCGAGCTTGCTGAAAGCACCGAGCACAAGCAGATCGAAACTGGAGAGTGCTCCGTTGCGTTAGAAGAACACAACCCCACTGAGGCTGAGAAGGAGCGACCCCGAGCAGCTACGGAAGAAAGGACATCTGTAGCACTCGTCGGGCATCAAGAGGAGTCGGAAAGTAGCGACTTGGTCTATGACGACGAAGATGAGGACGACGACCTGGACTTTGGCGCAGAGCTCTTCAATGTCGATCCGTGGGAGCTGCTCGAGATGGCGGAGCGCGCGGCAGCTGCTCAGCTCAGCACACAGAACAGATGAGAAAAGCGTCATTGCACAAGCCACAACCGATCAAGCAAATGTACAATATCGGTAACCACACATCTTCATGTCAACACCTCTAGCTTGCTTCATTCTTCAACAACCCTCGTGGTTATAAATATTTGGACATGTAAGGCCCGTCGAGCTCGTAGCCGAGCTTGCGGTAGTAGTTGCGCGTGCCGACGCCGGCGATGACGACGATCTTGTGGGAGTCGTGCTCCTCGAGCGCGATCCGCTCAGCCTCCTCCATGAGCAGCGTGCCGAAGCCCTGGTGCTGGAACTTGGTCGGGTCGCGCGAGTGGATGGGCACGGACGAGCCGTACACGTGCAGCTCGCGCACGACGGAGCAGCCGGCGGGGATCTCGCTGCGGAACGCCGCCGGACTCGCCTTGCGCAGCCGCAGTAGCCCAATGAGGATGTTCTGCTGCGGGTCCTCGTACGACAAAAAGGTCTCCCAGCCGCCGTTGGCCACGTAGTCGCGGCGCACGAGCTCCACCTGGTCCGGCACGGTCTGGTCGTGGATGCTCTTGATGCCCACCTCGCGCGTGCGCACGTCGTTGCAGACGAGCCCCAGGTCCTTCATGCGCGCCAGCGCCAGCTCGCGCAGGTTGCCGTGCTCCACTCCGGACGTCACGAGCGGCATGGGGATGTCGCGCTGGATGCGGTATACGCGCGTCCACGGAGGCACCATAGCCAGCAACTTGGCCATGAGGTCCACGAGGTCGTCGGGCGAGTAGTTCTTGTACTGACCCGTCTTCCAGAGCTCGTAGAGGCCCGTGCCGCGGATCACGAGCGTCGGGTAGATCTTGAGCCCGTCCGTGCGGAACAAAGGGTTCTCGAAGTACTCCTTGAAGCCCTCGAGGTCGCGCTCCATGCCCATGTTGGGCAGATCCGGCATCATGTGTGCCACGATCTTGTAGCCCGCGTCCTTGGCCAGCTGGAACGAGTGACAGACCGCGGCGACCGTGTGGCCGCGGTTCGTGTCGCGCGCCACGTCCTCGTAGATACTCTGCACGCCGATCTCGATGCGCGTGCAACCGTAGGCGAGCATGTCGTTCAGGTGCGGCTTGAGGCAGTAGTCTGGCCGCGTCTCGAGCGTGATGGCCGTGCACTTGGTCAGGCTCTGCTCCGAGTACCGCACAGCCTCCTCAACGCTCGACGACGCGTGGCCCGAGAGCGCGTCGTGCAAGTTCCGGATGAAGTAGTCGCGGTAGTCCTTGTCGAGCGACAGGAACGTGCCGCCCATCACGATGAACTCGACCTTGTCCACCGAGTGGCCCAGGCGCTTGAGCTGGTCCACGCGGTTCTTCGTCTGCAGGAACGGGTTGTACCGCGCACGGATCGCTCGCATGCTCGTGGGCTCATAACCCGTGTACGCTTGCGTCGAGTACTCAAAGTCCGAGTCTGGTCCGCCGGGACAGTACACGCAGATGTTGCCAGTCATCGCAATGTGCGGACAGCGGTGCGGCTTGCACATCACGGCCTGGTGAATAGAGATTCGCATTAGTATACACGCTAGCATCAATAAGGCGGAAAAGAGCTCTACGTACCACAACAGCGATGCCAGAAGCCGTGCGCACGGGCTTGGCCTTGAGAAAGGGCAGCAGCTTCTCCTTGTAGTCCTCCGGCACGGCCGAGATGATGTCCACGAGCTACACACACAGACGAGAGCGAGCACATGCGTTAGACGAATATGTTACGTCAGGCAGAGTACGCGTGTGGTGGTACCTTGGGCATGGACGGCAGCTTGTAGCGCTTGGAGACGTCATTCTTGAGGCGCGTCATGTTCACCGGCTGCTGCTTCTCGTACGCGGCGATGAGCTCGTCGACGATGCCCGAGATCGCGTGCACGTAGCCCGCATCATGCTCCGCCATGACTCTATAGACGCAGACGCAGGTCTCTTGTTAGCTACCGTCGCATAGAGAGCGAGCGAGAGAGAGAGAGAGAGACAGGAACGTAGCTGCTCGCCGTCACATTCGTACCTCTTCACTTGCCTTTCTGGTTGAGAATGCGCGTTCACCACCACCACAATGGCTCACGATCCACTGGTCACCCAAAACAATTCATTTGAGGCAAAAACGCCACAAAGACAGGAAACACCAAGCCCAAAATAATCCCTCATCTACCAACTGTGCAGTCGAGATCGGCATACACATATCCTGTGTAAATCATCGAAGTTGCAAAATGAGAGATCGAAAGAAGCTCAAAGTGGCCAACGCGAGCACTTCGGCACGCGCCTTGAAGATCAATAGCCCGGAGCTGGTTCCAGTCGACCAAGAGCTCCACGCTGCGCACACGCCTACGAGACTCGCAAGACCCTCACAGCCACAGCGGGTGCATAGACACGTACTGATACCCATTGCTCCCTCGCCACCAACAGCAGCAGGGCGCTACCAACGACAGCAGCCAGCTCGCAACGCGACAAGAAGCGCGTGACGAAGACGAGATGACCACGAGCGACACCACGACGCCGCCGAGCGTCAAGGGCTTTTACGACGGACTCTACCACTCCCCCGTGTACGCTGCGCACCACAAGGTCTGCTGCAACGTGGGCTTTCACTCGGACGCCAAGGGCAACGAGGAGAATGATGATGAGAGCGGCAATGTTCCATCCACGACTGCGCCGCAAGCGTCCAAGTTCCAAGCCGCGCATAGTAACGACGCGCATCAGCTGCAACTGTACCGCTCGCTGGTTGAGATCATTTCCAAGCACGAGCTGCGACTGGACCAGCAGCAGCAGAAGTTGCAGATCTTGGACGTGGGCTGTGGCGCTGGCGGCGGTCTGTGCGAGTTGCAGTCGCTGTTCCCGAGTGCGGACATCATTGGCGCCGACATCTCGAGCCAGGCAATCGCTAGAGCCCGCGAGACGTGGACGCGCTTCGTGGCGCAAAACCCGGACGTGAACCGCAAGCGCGAGCTCAGGCTCGTCCACCAGTCCTGCGAGAAGCTCCGGGGCGTCGCGTCGCACTCGATTGACATTGCGTGCGCCGTGCAGACGCTGCAGGAAGTACAGCACTTGCCCAATGCGACCGCGGAGCTGCGACGCGTGCTCAAGCCCGGCGGCTACCTGTTTATCGCGGATTTCATTCCCCAGGACACAGCAACGGACCGTCTCTACAATGAGTTCCTTGCGCCGCTCTCCGCCTCTAATGGTGCTGCGTTTGAGATCGTGCAGGAGACACTGGCGTCGTACAACGCGGCGCTCGGCTGCCAGGAGAGCTCGCCAGCCATGAAGGAGCTCATCGCCGCGCACTTCCCACAGGAGTTCCAGGAAGAGATGGAGACGTTCTTCTTCGTCGAGGGCTCGAAATTGTACGAGCTGCTGCGTCGCGACCAGATGGGCTACCGCCTCGTGTGTCTGCGCAAGAACGACTTTGGCAAACATGGCGACGCTTGGAGCATCACGGGCTTTGAGAAGATCTCAGCCGAAGATGACGAAGAAGACTTTGAAGACGATGATGAAGATGCTGACGACTGGAGCGACAACGCGGATGACGGTCTGGACGAGGATGAAGACGACGAAGAGGAGATTTTCGACGAGGACCTGCCCAACTACTACGACTACAAGGAGCTCTACCCGCAGCTAGAGGTGCTGCGCGACAACTTTGACGTGATCGTCGAAGAGATGAAGGCTGTACACCAGTCGTCCACGTGGCCCTTCTGGCCGGAGAAGCACTACGCCGAGGGCGACAACGAGTGGCGCGTGTTCCCGTTTTGCTACACTTTTCCAGCCTTCGACGCGTCCAAGACGGCGTGGGTGCCGCCCACGTGCGCCATGTGTCCGCGCACAGTGGATATCCTCAAGGGCATCCCAGGGATCCGCACGGCGCTCTTCTCCAAGCTGGGGCCAGGCACGACGCTCACGGCGCACCGCGGCTGGGCGGACCTGTCGAACCACATCCTGCGATGCCACCTCGGGCTCGTCGTGCCCACGTTTGAAGGCGGCGAGCCGAGCTGCTCGATGGTCGTGGGCGGCCAGAAGGCGGCCCATGGTGAGCGCGAGGTGCTCGTCTTTGACGACAGCAAGCTGCACTTTGCGTACAACCGCCACGACGAGCAGACGCGCGTGGTGCTGATCGTGGACCTGTACCGACCGGACCACCTCCCACGCGGCCGTGCCAAGGGCGGCCACTCGGACGAGCTCGACGAGTTCATCGACACTTTCGGGAAGCAGGCGGTCGCGGACTTTGACGCGCAAGCTGCGGCTGCCGCAAATGAAGAAGCTTCGTAACCAGCCACGAACCATTGAGTAGGTCTTGTAAATCAAAGTGCTGTCAGTTGGCTGAATTGCAAGCAACAAATTCTAAATCCTAATTACTCGGACGCCTGTCAGCCAGTCACTTGTTTCGTCTCGCATACCAACACTTACTGCAAGGTCTTCTTATCGGAGAAGCGCACGAGAGCTGGCGCATGCAGGAGCAGCGACGCCGGCAGCTTCTGCGCGTCCGCGTGGTCCGTGTCGTAGAGCGTGAGCCACTCCCGCAGCGCCGAGCGCAGGGCCTCAATGTCGCCATAGCCACCGACGATGCCGCGCTCCTCGCACGCAAACTCGAGCTCGCTGAGCGACAGCGCGTCGATACCTTCCTTCAGAAGCATGAGGTCGTCCACGCGGAGTTCGTCGGCGTGTTTCGCCAAGTGCTGCTTTAAGTAGGTTGTTGGGATGAACTGCGTGAGCGCCGAAAAAGCTGGGAAGAGTGCCACGGATCTCGACAACGCCTGAGTGTGCGTGCTCGAGAGCTTGGACAGGTGCGCAGGGCCCTCGGTGTCGAAAAACGGGATGAACTCGCGTACTTGCGCCGGGTTGCTGGCCACCAGCTCCTTGAGCACCTTGTCCTTGTTGTCCATCTGCGTGAGCAGCTTCACGAGCTCCGGGTAGAACGCGGCCTTGGCCTCGGCGTCCTGGCGGAAGAACTCGGTCTTCTGGTCTGGGCGCCAGAACTGCCACGGCAGCAGCTGCTTTGGGAACTGGTAGCCGATGAGCGGCGCCGCATAGCCCACGAGCGGGATCGCGAAGAACGCGAGCAGCGGCAGCGACTTGACGAGGTCGCGGTGCGCCTGGCGCAGTACCATCATCTCCCGACGCGAAAGCTGCACGTCCTTGCCGCCGCTCTTCACGCGGCTGCGGATCTGCCACGCCTGCTTGTTCTCGAGGAAGAGCTCCTTGGAGCCCTGCACGAACGGCTGCATCCACTTCTGCAGCTTCTGGAACGCCGAGAGCTCCTTCTTGGGCTCGTCTGGGAAGCCGCTGCTGAACGCACGCGCATTGACTGGGGTCACGAGTGCGCCTCTGGTGCTGAGCAGCGCGATTGCTGGGGAGGAGCGCTGTGTGGAGAGCGCCACGGAGCGCTTCATCATCGCGTTCATCTGCGACGCGGTCCTCATCTTCCTTCACTGTGTGTGGTCGGTCGGTTGTGTGTCGTTGTTGGGATCGCTTTTTCGAGTGTGGCCTTTTTGGCTGAAGCAGAGAAATGGCGCAGCAAAAGCTTTTCAGCCTCGCTATGGTCCGCAATCAAGGCAGCCATCAACTCGGTAAAGTACGTGATCGGTGTCGAATACGTCAGCGTGCCAGAGTGCGCCCTACATTGCAATGCGGCACAGCTAATAGGTCCACCTAAACGCATCTCAAAACGGTTGCCGAGAACCAAAAATAATACCGAGCCGCGGCACTCAAAATGATCCTCAAGATGAAGCAGCGCGGCTCCGCCGCCAGGCGCACGAGTGAGCGCGCATGGCCGCATAGCGCGGTCTCCTGCGACAGCAGCAGCAGTAGTAGCTCCGATGGCGAGCTCACACCGACGTCCTGCGCTTCTCTACGCCGTGCCCGCGATGCTGCTCGTCGTGCTCTCGCTAGCTGCTCTGCTTCGACTGAACTCGTCGCTCGGCACGGATTCGATCGATTACTCGCAGCGTGGCGATGCATTCCATGTGAAGAGCGCGACGAGTGAGCTGCTCGTCGTTCAGGGCGGCACGTTTGCCAACAGTTCAGTCGACGCTAGCAATGCTTCGTCCGCAGCAGCTGACGAGGTGGGGCTCGTTGGTAGCAGTGCGGATGAACAACAGGGCAGCCAAGCAGCACAGAAGGACGAGCACAGTGCAAGCAGCGAAGCTGAAGTCGAGGCGTCACTGCCACCAAAGCGAAGACAGCACGACAGTGACGAGCTCATGACCCCGGAGCTCATCGCGCGCATCGAGGCCCAAAACGAGAGCGACTGGTCGGCGCCCATGCACGCGCACCTGCTCTGGGTCGGCGACCTCGACAAGGCGCCGAAGGACCGCTTCAAGTACCTCGAGATGGGCTTCAACCTCACAGTCCACACGAGTCCCGAGGAGATCCTCGAGGGCTTCCACCCGTACGTGCTGCGCGCGTACTACCAGGCGATCCCGTCGGTCGTCGGCTGCGACTTTCTCAAGTTTGCGATGCTCTACAAGTACGGCGGGCTCTCGGTGGATGCCGACACGTCTCCGGTCATCCACGCGTCGCAGTTCGTACTCCCGACAGGTTGCGAGCTGCTCTTTGGCAAAGAGGCGCACATCAAGCACCTCGCCAAGCCCGTGTTCCGCGAATCGGGCACGAACGACTACGGGTACAACCGGCCATTCCAGATCCTGAACTGGGCCATGGCGGCGTCCAGGCCGCGCAACCCGCACATCAAGTGGATGCTCAAGGCCGCGATGATGCACTTCTTTGGGCTGCGCGACATGGAGCGCAGTGTGATCCAGGACGTCTCGGGCTCGGGTCTCGTGACCGACTACGTGGCGCTGCTGCACGAGAAGGAAGGCCGCAGCTTTGCGAAGGTGTACGAAGACCCCAAGTGCATCCCAGTGGAGGGCATCTGTCTCGCGGACCAGTATTTCAACGGCAAGTGGATCCGCCACTCGTCGCTCGGGAGCTGGAAGCTCAAAAAGAAGGACACCTCGAAACCCTGAGCGTGGGGCAGCGAAGGACTCCTGGCTATATCCATATATGTAGCGACATTCATATCACCACTTGGTTGAGTTCTCAAGGTCGCCCTCGCGACGCGGTCATTTTTTGTCTTGGAGGACGGTGATGTGTGGCTGATGAGTCGCAAGCCGACTTGTTATCACTTTGGGTTTCGAGATCCACTGGTCGTCAACCAGAGTCTTACCCTGGCTGGCGACAAGCTCGCCCCCACCTGCTGTCGATAGTCGAAGCCTCGA
This sequence comes from Globisporangium polare, assembly GCA_023333845.1. Classification (NCBI taxonomy): domain Eukaryota; phylum Oomycota; class Peronosporomycetes; order Pythiales; family Pythiaceae; genus Globisporangium; species Globisporangium polare. The sequence goes on along the minus strand of JAASFQ010000347.1, from coordinate 1,006 downwards.
CGTTCTGACCCGGGAGCACGAGGTCAGCGCATCCGACTTGCGCTCTCTGCTGCTGCTGGGTTCGTCGCCGTTCTTCAGCTCTCCGTCTGAGGTCAACTCGGCCGCCTTAATCGTGTGATTGGAAGCTGCTGTCACTCTTCGTTTGATTGACAACACAAGCGCCAACCATTCGCGATCAGAAGTGATTTCGTCCCTTCTGGTCAGCTGGCTGGCTGGCTCATGCGGAGCCTCAACCTCCCTCCCTCCCTCAGCCTCAAGCTTAATCAATCGCAGCGTATGTAGTACTCGCGACTTGCGCTGTTTTCTTCCCGGTCTCAAAAACACAACCTGCTGTCTGCCTCTTCATCATCCATCCTCAGTGCGCTCGTCTGTTGCGTTTCGTTCTGCGCGCCTGGTCACAGACAACTCACGCGCCAGGCCCCAAGCCAAACGACCTTTGAAACGACCGCTCGCTCTCTTGCTCGCCCCCTTCGCTATCAGCAGTCAGTCCAGCATCGAGCGTTGTTCATCGGAGATAGCCCAACGAGTCCGAAATTCGACACGAGTTGTTGCCGCCAGCACAAAACACGCACACCCGCTTGCTGATAGCCGACTCTCGCTCCCTCTCGTCTCGTGTGCGCCGCAACCCAGACTCCCGACGGCTTCCGAAACAGACGCTCCTCCTCGCGTGAGGCCAGGCAAGATAGACTCTCTTTCGTGTAGCTCTGTCTCGGACTCCGACTCGTCCACGCATCTCCCACCAGCGACGACCTCGCGACCGCCTTCGCAACAGGGGCTAACAGCGCCGTCTTCAGCGTCTGAAGTGCATCTCCCTCCAGTGTTGGCCGACGAAGTGCACCTACCACAAGCTGTGGTGACTGACGAAGAGCTCGAGCTGGCGTACCACGAGACCACTGTGCTTCCCCCACTCGTGTTCTCGGACGACAAGAAGAAGTCCAAGGTGCAGTGGGAGTCGGCCGTCCCCATGCAGGAGGAGCTGACTCCCATGGAGGCAGAGGCTCTGCTG
>JAASFQ010000346.1:0-27107 GCA_023333845.1 Globisporangium polare | reverse complement strand
TGCTGAGTATTGGCGAGCGCAGGATTTGCAACGCCATACCAAGTCTTCGTCCATGCCATCTGTCACAGACGCGTTTGGAAGCGATGGAGACACGACTCTACTTGGCGAAGTCGCAGGAGATATTAGTATGCTGGTCGAATGCACGTGTCGGCATGACCCACGTTCCAAGGCAGCTAGCGACAGTGACCGATACCAGGTAAATAGCTGTCGCTATCAGGCCATTCACTTTCTCAGTACAGATTCTTAGATCGCGAGTGGATGGAGTCTTGCCAAAAGGCCAAGTTGACATCGCCCCTAAGAGCTCCAGTCTTTTCCGCTAGATGCTTTCTCTGCTCTTTAACTATTTCGAACGCGAGGGCATCACAGTGTTGGCAATCGGCCCTCTCCAGGGTTTCTCGGTCAGAGCGATCGTCAGTTGACAGAAGGAAAGGTCGTGGGTGGTGCAGCCCGTCGCGATTGAGTCGCCGTCGGACTTGCCCACCACGCCAAAGGGCTTCCGCGAACTTCATGCCAGGGAGGAGGAAGTCAAGGTCAACAATCGATCGCCGTTGCTCTTGTAGAGTGTTCATTCGCAGCATGTTGCATCGCTTGCGCGCAGACCCGAGAATGGATGCAGCTAGTGATCAACGGGCAAAGTCTCGCGCTAGCCTCCAACCGCACCGTCGCGAGCACTTTGGAGGAGGATGTCGAGACACACGTGCTTCTTGCACTCCGCCGTTTATATGTTCGTGTCTCGATGTGTGAATCTACACGTTTGACGGCTGTTTCGAAGCATGGTGATTGAAGACCCCACCAAACGTTTTCTTTTGCACGATTGACAAGAGTCAGTTGAATCCAGCAATACAAATAATGAGAATCGAGCGATTTGAATAGACGGCTCTTTCATTTTATGTCGAGAGTGGATTCTAATCTTGGAAAAAGTCGTACCGCTCCCTCTATATAAAATCGATTGCACGCGAAAAGGTAACCAGTGCCAGACCGTGTTCCACCTCCAGCATCCAACCAGTGCCAGCGCGATTGGCGCTAGTATTACGGTGTTTACTGCTCTCGATCTGTGAGTTGTGGTATTTCTGGTGTTGCATCTATTTTCGATGTCGGTGTGCACGGCGTCCATGTCCACGTGAATCCCAGCCGAGGCTGTGCGCTTGACTCGATTTCAATCGGCAAGCTCGCTCGCATCCCAGTGCGCCACATCCACCATGTCCTGGTGCACTGCAAATGCAGGGTTTCCATTGTCCCTTTCGCGAACGCTTATTTCCGAATAGCAATAGTATCGAGCACGAAAGCCACGCATTAGTGAAACTAAACGCGAACAATCTGCACGCTTGGTGCTTCACAGCTCTTTCGCTGAATGAAAGGCGCAATTCCGGATGGACAGGTTGGCTCCAATGATGTGCCAGTTCGTTTCTGCTCCCTATTCGTGGCGCCAAGTCTCCTTGGTTTTCTTAATCACGAACGAGTCTGCCAGTCGTCACAAATCCAACGAGTTCGCAGGCAGGAAGCGGATCGTTGCGGTGATCTTGTTATGATGTGCGGTGACTTTGTTGCACATTTCCGTCGCTCCAGGACGGCTTTGGTAAAAAAGGATCGCACGTTTCAGCAAATGAAAACGCGACCACGTGTTTTCATTGGCTGACATTTTCGATAAAGGAAGGTGTGTCAGCGAAGGGTGAAAATAAGAAAATAAAAGCTCTTCAGAAGCCATGACGAAGGCGGTCCGAGGCGTGCTGATCGACCTCAGCGGTGCGTGCACGCGCATCCATCGCCAATGCGCCGACTGCCACTGACAGGGATGTGTGTGCGTGTCTGCCTTGTTTATCTCCTGTTGTTATGACAGGCACGCTGCACATTGAGGATGTCGCGATCCCCGGGAGCGTCGCAGCGCTGACGAAGCTGCTCCAGCAGCGCGACATTGGCGTCCGCTTCGGTACGTGTGCGCACTTCTTGTGTGTGTAATGCCTCACTGCCGCCATGGTGTCCTGTACCACCGTTCTCTCGCTGTCGTTGTGCGAGTGTGCAGCGATTGCTCGATGCAGGGTTGACTGGCTGATGCTGAACGGCTTGTGCCCATTTCCTTGTGTGCAGTGACCAACACAACAAAGAAGTCTGGGAAGGATCTGGTGCGTGTACACGCCCAACGACTGCAAATACTACTACGAAAGCTGCTGTGGCTGTGTGTGCTCAACTTGTTGCTGTTATCAAATAGATGTCGGAGCTCCATGGCATCGGCTTCACCGCGATCCGCGCCGAGCACGTGCTCACGACCGGCGGCATCGCGCGTGCGCTGATCGAGCGCGAGAAGCTGCGCCCGCTGCTCATGCTGCACGACTCGCTGCTCGCCGAGTTCGAGGGCGTCAACTGCGAGAGCCCGAACGCAGTCGTGATCGGCCTCGCGCCCGAGCACTTCAACTACGACAAGGTGCGTTCGTGTGAGCGTACCGTATGGCCAAGTGCCTTACGACCTGCATAGCATGGTTATTGCATTCAGTTCGCTCATCGCTACTTACTCATTTACTGTGTGCGCAGATGAACGCGGCGTTCCAGATCCTGATGAACGGCGGCTCGCTCATCGCGCTCAACAAGGCGCAGTCGTTTGCGTCCAAGGCGGGGCTTAACATCGGTCCCGGCGCGTTCGTGGCTGCGCTCGAGTACGCGGCGAACGTCCAGTGCACCGTCATCGGGTACGCCTTATTCTCCTAGCGAAGTGGTTTGTGTTAATGAGTTGTTGTTGTGCCTGGATGCGTGTCTGTACAGCAAGCCGTGCCCAGACTTCTTCCACGAAGCGCTCAAGGACATGTGCGTCGTGGTCCGAGCCCTGCCACCATTGTGTGAAATGCACTCATTGTGCGACTGTGTCCTGTACACAGGGACGTTGCACCCGAGCATGCCGTGATGATCGGTGACGACATGCGGCAGGACGTCGGCGGGGCCATGGCGCTCGGCATGCGCGCCGCGCTCGTGCAAACCGGACGCTACCGCGCAGGAGACGAGTTGAAGCATGCAGGTGCGTCTCATCTTTTATTTTTCATGCCAGTCGCAACTGAGCAGTCTTGCTGCTGCTGGATGCGAGTTTCAAATGTTTGTGCAAAGGTTGTTAAAATGCGCGCGCTGCCTGAACGAATCTGATCGTGTTTTAATTTGCAATTGAAACAGTCGACGCGCCGCCGCCGTCGTTTGTTGCGACGGACTTTGCGGACGCGGTCGAGTGGATCCTGCAGCAGAACAGCGAAGCGTGAGGAATTCCGATACTGGGGGCAAGGCGCGGATCGGCTGGACAGCCCCGCTTTTGACAAAAAGGACTTCGTGCTCGCGCCGACGTTTCTGCGAGCGTGCCGAGGACAGCAACTGTCTCGTCGGAGGACGGATGGCTTGCTTGCTCGCGTGACAAGGCCCCGTCCCGACCAACGCTTGCTTACTCACTGCGGATCCCAATAACGCTTGCGAGCATCTGTTGCAGCTGATAAAATAAACAAGAGCAGTGGAGTCCTCAACGGACGGACTTCGCTTCCCGCGGTGACAGGTGGACGACCTCCTGGTAGTTTGCGGGGAGGAGAGTTTCGCTCGTCATGCTGCGATATGGTGAATTCGCGACTGAGGACAGTTGCGCTCGTCGCTCATGTCCAGTCGGCTCGACACTCGCGGCGGCAGAGAGAGAGAGAGAGAGTGAGAGTGAGAGTGAGCGAGCGAGCAGCGGGTTTCTGTTCTGGGATCAGCACGCACTCGGGCCGCGTGCCTTTGCTGCGCAGTTGCGATCTTCGTTCTGAAACGGCGAGCAGGTGCAAAAGTGAGGTGAGCGAGCGGAGGTTTTTTATCTGGCCTTTGACAGGCGCGGGCCAACGAAGATCCCGGTGTGTCTGTGTCTTTGGCTCTGGCCTTCGTGCAGGCTTTGCCTCTCCACTGGCTGTTGTGCCCATACGCCGGAGGCACAGCTTGTGTGGACACCTTCGGGCGCTCTGGGTGTGCGTGTGTGTGTGTGTGTGTGTGTGCACAAGTGCGAGAAACGAGCCAAGTGGATACCATCTGGTGGTGAGCTGGTCCGCCTGGCTGACAGCAGACCTGACCAGGCTCCGCTCAAACAGGACGCTCAAAGAGAACGGCGAATGTCGAAGGTGGAGTGGCGATTGAGTCATCTGCTTTCTGTGCGGCGCTGCGAAACCGACCTTCCACACCACCCAACGTGTATATATAGCATCAGGATCCCACCCACGAATATAGCCCCTCAGGATCTCCATCATTCCTGCATGCAGCATGGGATCTCGCAGCGGAGGAAGTCAGCTCTCTCTCTCTTGAGAGAAGAGAGGAGAATCGTCGTCCGTGTGTGTGTGTGTGGTGTGTGGTTTGCTTGTGATGGTCTCCCTCGGACCCGAATCCCACGAGGCGGGCTGATCGCCTGCAGCAGTCTGCGCAATCGATGAGCTGAATCAACTTGGAGACAAAGTGTAGCCATCTTGCGCTCCTTGCAACAGCTTTTGTCGGCTTGCAGCTTCCCGCAAGCGGGCACTGTTGGTGGTGTGCCATTTCAGGTGCGCCGCCGAAAGGCTCGCTCTTCTCGTTTGGCGCAACGCTTCAAAGCAACAGCCGGACAGGAGCAACGCTGGTCAGTCAACCAAACGGTTGGCGCACGCACGATTGATATAGTGTTACGCGCAGATATCTATGGATGGATTCATTTTTCTATGTGACCGAGCTCGGCGGACAAATCCCCTGTCGCGAAACTCACTTGGTTTCAGTATGCCCAGCCGAAAGCGAGCGCGTTCCAACAGCAGCCCAAAAAGATCGAAAGAAGAACAAGAGAAGAAAGGGAGAATGAAACGCCATTCGCTTCCGCGCCGCTTCGAAGGAACCAACCAAACAAGCAGGCGAAGCAAGTGCGTGTGTGTGTTGCTTGTCTTGCTCACTCTTTAGCACAACACAAAGGGGCAAGCAACGGATCCAACTCTCCCCTCGCTCACTCGCTCGCCTGCCTGCCTGTCTGGGATCCGAGACAGTCACCCAGTAAATTGGGCATCAAAACGAACAAAGCGAGCGAGCCGCAAACAGCAGCGAGCGAGTCCCGCAAGCAAGCAACAAGAACGGGAGGCAGGCAGCTAACCAACCACCTGTTCTCTCCTCCTTGTTTTGATTTTGCGCCGCGATAGACGCGCAAGCACTTGACAAGCAACGCCCACCCCAACACGTTGCGCGTGTGTGTGCGTGTGCGAGTTCTGGTTTGCGGGTGTGGCGCCGGATCTTTGTGCCCGCGCGCACGATCAAGCAAGCAGAGCAAACACGCAAGGCAAGCAAGCAGCGCCGCTGTTGATCTTGTACAATTGTCGCGCAAGCCAGCAAGCAAGCAAGCAAACGACAACTTCAACACAAGCAACAATGCTGGCCCACCATCTGCACCAGCGCGCGCAAGAGCAGCAACACCATGAAGAGGGTGGCGGCGGCAGCGGCGGCGGCGACGACGAGCAGGATGATGAGCTCGACCGCGATCACCAGCCGACGCTCACGGCCATCAGCAACGGCGGAGGGGACGACGAACTCACACAGGACCTTGCCCAGCTGCGCGTGGACGAACACGCGGTCGCCAACACAAGCGGTTGCGCAAGCGGCAACGACAGCAAAAGCAAAAGCAACAACAGTGTGAACAACAACAGCACGAGTGGCGCAAGCAGCGGCGGCAGCAGTCCGCTCAAGCACGCGGCGAGCGCTGTGGGCGTGCTGGAGCTACTGCACGAGGAGCTCAAGCTGAACGAGATCGCGCCGCGCAAGCTGCTTCGCCAGTTCAGCCTCAACATCCCGCCGAGCGCCACGAGCGTCGGCATCGGTAACGGCTGCGAGACGCCGTCCGACTTTCGGTCCGCGATCCTCTCGCGCAACTTCATCCAGCACGGCTCGCCCAGCGCGCTGGGAGATGTGCTCGAGCGCTGGGAGATCAACCACGTCAAGTGGCGGCACCACGGCTCGAGCCAGTCGCTCGCGGGTATGGAGAACCGAGAGAACCAGAACCAGCAGGGCGAGGCGGACCAAGGGACGCATGTTATTATAGATGGGGCCAGCGGTGTTGACCAGATGATGCCGTCCCCGTTGCAGGTGACGGTGGCGAGCAGCAACAGTGGAAGAGTCCAGCAACTAGCGTTTGCCAACACATTAGCCGGTGATCTTGCGACGGGCGGTAGGCTACCGCCGATGAGAAGCGAGACGTTTGAGGTGAAGTTCGGCCACGGCTTCCTGGGCATCGAGTTCGTGGTCGACGAGACGCGCAACGAGGTGGTCGTGAAGAGCGTGCAGGCGGGCGCGTGGTCGACCAACACACTGCAGATCCCGCCGTACGCGACGATCTCGAGAGGGCTCATAGTGGACGCGATCAATGGAAGGGAGGTGGGGGTTGTAAACCCCGAGGAGATCCTCGACATGCTCCAGTACACGGCGCGGCCAATCACCGTGCGCTTCCGCAAGAATGGCTACTCGGCGGTCGTGTGCAAGCTCTGCGAGTGCAAGGTGGACGCGGCGAACCTGGACGAGCACACCAACTACTGCGTCATGTCGAAGCGCTTCGAGCTCGAGGCCGACCAGATCAACAACGCGCTCACGAAGCTCGCAGCCTCGATCAAGGCCAATCTGCAGGCGGACTCGCTGCGCACGTACTTCCACCCGGAGGACCTGCACTTTTACAACGCGCTGCGCGTCGTCGCAATACAGGTTCGTGGGTTTGCTTGTGTGGCCACAAAACAAGTGGACAGCTTGCTAACAGTTCACAACTCCTGCTTGTTTGTTTGCTTGTCAGGCGTCGTCGTGTGATGTGACGAGCGTCGAGTCCTTTGCGCTGTGCTCGCGCCTGGTGAAGATCGTGGACCGAATACGACAGCAGGAGCCGCAGACGTCGAGCTGCGCCGTTGAGCGCGGGCTCAAGTACTGCGCGCGCGTGCGCAACCTGATCCACGCCAAGATGAGCAAGATGCGCGCGACGCAGAAGGTGATGCTGCAGCAGGCGCCCAACGACCTGCGCGTGCCGTTCCACCGCACCAAGTCGCTCGAGGAGAAGGAGAACAGCGTCGTGCCCGTGCGCGCGCCGCAGACGAACACGCGGCGGCTCTCGGCGTGCCGTGTGTCGATCCGTGACTTCCAGATCGTCAAGCCAATCTCCAAGGGCGCCTACGGGAAAGTGTACTTGGCGCGCAAGAAGACCACGGGCGACCAGTATGCGATCAAAGTGCTCGCGAAGGAGCACTTGCTGCGCAAGAAACAGGTCGGTTTGCGTGATCTTCTTGGCTGGGAAGCACAGAAGTTGTGGGCTCACACTGAGTTGTTGAAAATGGTTTGTGTGCGAATAGCAAATTGAGAACATCGAGACCGAGCGCGACATTCTCGTCAACATCGAGAGCCCGTACGTGGTCAAGCTCTTTTGGACGTTCCAGTCAAAGTACGTGGCCAATATCAGCTTTAAGGGTTGCGTATGCAATATTTTATCTTTGGATATTCAGAACACGGCACTAATATGTTACATTGTTGATGCGTATTGCAAGGCGGAATCTCTTTTTAGTGATGGAGTACCTTCCCGGAGGTGACTTCATGTCCTTGCTCGAGTGCATCGTGCAGCTCGAGGAGCAGGTACGCAAGTTGCTTACACTTCTTCGTTGCTTATATTTCTTGAGATGCTGATGTTATTGGGGGGGAACAAATGGCAGGTGGCGCGCGTGTACATTGCGGAAGTCGCGCTTGCGCTGAACCATTTGCACCAGAAAGGATGCGTGCACAGGTGCGGCTCTGATATGATGTGCTTTTTGTACCTGTCGGCTCTTTTTTGGCTGCGTGTGGCTGACCGACTGAGTTTGTCCTCCTATTCTTTTGACAGGGATCTCAAACCCGACAACATCTTGATCTCGTCCACTGGACACATCAAGGTCCGTACGCGAGGTCCTCTTACAAGTAGTTGCTGCTGAAATCTGTTGAGGTGCTGATATGGTGTGGATGGTATCATGAATGTCCTTTAGCTCACGGACTTTGGGCTTTCGGAGGAAGCCGTGCACCTGAGCGATTCCGAGTCGGAGACGCCGAATGAAGGTTTCTTTGCTGACCTCGAGGATGACGACATCCCGTGTGGTGGCGCGGCTCTGTTAGATACCAAGAGACCTACCGAGTTGTCTGAATCGGCGTCGTCCTTATCACTGTCTCCCGAACAGTTTGGCTTGGACGAGAGCATCTCGGCTTTTTTCGACGCATCGAGACCTCCGCGACGGAGAACTTCCAAGCATAATCAGAAAGGAAAGCAGGCTCATCCGCACACGTACGGTCGCTGCGGTACACCGGATTACCTGAGTCCAGAGATCATCCTGGGCGTTCCGCATGGCCCTCCCGTGGATTACTGGGCTCTGGGCATCATTCTCTACGAGATGCTTGTGGGCTTCCCGCCATTCAATGACGACACGGTCGAGGCCATCTTCAATAATATCCTGGAGAGGCAGATCCTATGGCCCGATGGCGAGAAGTGCCTCTCCCTCGACGCGATCGACCTGATCAGCAAGCTCTTGGAGCCCGACCTGGCGCTGCGTCTCGACTGGGAAGGCCTGACGCAGCACCAATTCTTCGAAGGCATCGACTGGGACACGCTGCTCGACTCGATCCCACCCTTTGTCCCAACGCTCGAAGGCCCGAACGACACAAGCTACTTCAATAACCGGAACCTGACCGACATCTTCATCGACGATGACGAATTCGAATTCGACACAAAGTCGGTTGGCAGCAGTGTGCAGGACACGAGTGGCAGCCGAGGAGGAGGAACGGGTGGCGACGAGCAGCTCTCGAACGAAGACAAGGAGCTGGGCAACCTCTCTGGAAATCTCGACGGGGAAGCTGAAATGGTTTCGGATGCCAGCAACTCGGACACTGCGAGCGACACGGTGAGCGTATCGGGCGGAGGTGTCGCGGGCACGGGACAGCAGAGTGAGCAGGATCAAAGTGGTGGTGCTGGTGGTGGCGTTGACGGAGGTGACGACTATGCCGAGAACAACAACTACCGGTTCCCCAGTGGGATGTACGAGACCAGCGACGACGCGAACCTGACCGAGGCGTTCCGGTCATTCAGCTACACGAACATGAACGCGCTGGCAGCCGCGTCCCGGACAGAGGCTGAGCTGATCACGGACTCGCGCCTGCACGAAGTGGAGAATTCGTCGGCGCTGTCGATCCTGATCTAGAGAGGAAGCAGGAGCAAGAGAGACACGGGAGAAACTGGTGAGTCGCCGACACTTCGGCTGTATATTTAAATGGAAACGCGAAGAAAGACCGAGACGCCACTGTCGGGCGTAAAGACGCACGACGACGAAGTTGATGATGATGATGAAGCCTGAGACGATAGAAAGAGAAGCAAACTGCGACGAAGAGCAAGCGGCATCAATGTTGAGGCGAGCAAGCGAAGCAGAAGTCAAGACGAGCTGATGGGGGAGTCGATCGGAGAGAATGAATGAGAGAAGAGGGATATTCAAGAGCTTTTTTGGAGGGACTGGTGGTAAGGTATAAGGATAATGCAAAAGTGAATGGCTACAAAGTGTGTCATCAACGGATATTTTTATTGACGTTGAACGAATAGCTGAGCAGGAGATCAAAGGAAGAAATCATCCTCCTCTTCTTCCTCCGCATTCACCTCGTCGCCATCACTGCCTGCCGCCGCCTTCTTGCTGTTCTTGCGCACGCCGTCTTCACGGTCATCGTTGTCGTCTTGATCCGCGAGCACCACCTCGCTCCTCTTCTTCTTGTCCTTGTCCTTCTTGCTCGACGGCTTCTTGCTCTTGCGCTTCTGCTCCTCCTTGGAGGGCCTTTTGAGCAACAGCTCGGCGGCCGACGCCGGGTGCTTGTGGTGCGAGGAAACTGCTGCTGCCATGTCCTCATCATCGCCATCATTGGCATCCACGTGCTTCTCGGACTTGCCGCTATCGTTGTAGCAGAACTGGTGGAACGCGTCGCGCGGCTGCTCCTTCTCGTAGCGCGCAATCGCAGCGGCACGCAGTTCGCTTTGTCTGGTGAGGAATGGTATGCGTAATCGAGAGGTGAATTTGCATCAGTGACAGCGTGACGAGAAGGGTTTTACGACCTCACAAAGAGGTTCATTGAGACTTGAATACCAACAACAAAGAATCGTACCGCTTGAGTTTCTCGTCGTCGTGCGGGTTGGACGGGAAGAGCGAGATGTACTGCTCCATCTTGGGGAAGTAGAAGACGTAGAGCAGCTCCTGGCGCCACTTCTCGAACTCCGCAGAGTGCTTCTGCTTCTCCGCGGCGCCCGTGGCCTGTACAGGAGCAAGTCACAATGCGTTGTCAGCACGGCGTGTCGGTGATTAGCATGCATTGTATTTGTGCACGCGAAGCAGTGGGTACTCACCTTTTCCATAGCCGTCTTGGCCTGCTTGAGCTTGCGCATGAGCTTCACGCGCTCGACAAAGCGGAACTAAAGCACGGGCAGCAAAAACAATCGAAGCGCGCTAGTGTGAGAACGACGGAGTCGCTGATAATAGGTAGGTATGTGCATAACGCCAGGGTGAAAGACGCACGCACCTTCTTGTACTTCTCCGCGTTCTGCTTCTCCTGCTCCGTCATCCCCTTCTTCTCGAGCTGTTCGCCATTACCAAGCAACAACAGCAATTGACACAATGCATTTAGTACACAACGTCATAGCCATCGCAACACACCACACTTGCAACAAAAGAACCGCGAGCACGGACCTCATCCTGGAGCTGCTGCAGCTCGCGCTGCTTGCTGGCGCGCGTGGCGTCATCCAGACCCTGTTGCACATACCACATCGGTGCATGTACGCATGCATGTTAGCGCTCCCACCTGCACTGCCGTCATTAGCAGCCGTTGTGTGCAACGTACGCCTCGCTTGAGGAACCGGTCGAGCGCGCGGATGCGGTTCTTCAAGGACGGGGTTTTCTTGGCCGCCGGCGCCTGGTGCTTCTTGCTCTTCGCCTGCTTGAAGCGCAGTCGGGTTCCTGTTGCGCGAGCGTCATATATATATATATATAGAGAGAGAGAGAGAGAGTCAAGAGTATGAGCACCACACACAGGCATACAGGCACACGGTGCGCATGGCGTCTCTTGATAGAGCTCCGGCGGGAGCCGAGCGTACCTGCAGTTGGCGCCATGGTGATTGAGTGAGTGACGACGCTTGCCAACTGCCTTTCGTCTCTGTTTGGTTGGCTGTTGCCCGGGATTGTCAAAGTTAATTTTGGCAGACTCAGCTACTTCACGTAGTCCACACAACACGGAGGCTACTATTGCGCCGATGTACTGGATCCACGCACGCACCCCTTTTTCATGAAACATGAAACGCTTTCCTCTGGATTGACCATGTGAAGAGAAAAGTTTGGAAGGATCGGAAACCAGTTTCCTTTCGATATTTCAGCAAAAAAAGATCGCGATCCAATTACACAGTCAGACTTGCAGCCAAACTCATTCCCCACCGTATCTGTATGGGAAGGGTACTGCTTTTCCTCACGCAAAGCTTCGCTTTTCCGAAATACGAATTTGTGGGGAAAAAATAACCGCAGCCTTCCATCTTCAACGCCGATACAAAAAACCCACAAACACAAAAAGCGTAACGAGCGAGCGAGAAGCCACGAAGCGCCGCCCTCTTGGCCACAACGCGAACGAGCTGCCCGCCGCCTTCGCATTCCGCCAACCCGCAGACAAGCGACCGCAAGCCCAAGCAGCAGCTCTATTTGCCTCCCAGCACGAGCAGCGCATTGCCTGCAGCTATCTAAACAGCCTCTGCACGAGAACGCTACGCTGCCATTTCGCTGACTTCTTCCGCCCTTCCGTACGTAAAGAAGAGCGGGGGGAGAGAAGAAGAACGAGAGTCGCACGAGTGTCACGCCAGAAAGAGAAGGAGGAAAACCGCGCGAGACCATCACGTCGTGAGCCCCGCATTTCGGTTCATCCTGTGAGTGAGGCGTGAGTCTGTGTATCGCCGACGCTTCTTTCCACGTTTGTCGCATTCGACCCCAGCGACACAAGAAAGAGCCGAAGCGTATCCAGCGCTCGATCAGATCACCTCCGCATTCGCATTAGCCGCGACCAGCCGCCGACATACACACGTAAGTGAGAGAGAGAGATGGCGGACGCCGAAGGAGTGCAGCAGGAGCTGCAGGACTACTTGCACCGCAAGGGCATCAACACGCTCTTCATCAACCTCGTCGAGTCGCTGCTGCTCGCCAAGCCCGAGAACCCGATCCTGCACATCATCCAGTACCTGCAGTCCAACTACTCGGAGGAAGCGACGCCCAGGAAGAAAGACGGCACGCCGCTCAAGAACGAGGAGAACCCGGCGTCGAACCACCACAGTTCCAACCACCGTACGTGTGTGCCTGTCTACGTGTTTTCGTTTGGCTGGATAGCGGCATTAACAGAGTCGCTGTGTGTCGTTATGCCTTCTGCTTGTATTACAGACCACTCGGACGAGTCCGATAGTGAAGACGACGAAGAAGGGGACGCCGTGAGCGAGATCCAGGAGAAGGTGATGGCGCCCAAGCCCGTAGTCAAGGGACGACGAACGTCCGTGTCAGCGGAGACCATCGACCCGTCGAGCGCCAAGCAGTTTGAGCGCGTGATCCACCCAAAGTCGTCGGACGAGCGCGACGGCATCGGCCGCATGGTCGCCGAGAACATTTTGTTCAAGTCGCTGGACGAGAAGCAGCACGAGATCGTGCTCGATGCGATCTTCCCCAAGGAGTTCGAGCCGGGTGAGATCATCATCAAGCAGGGCGACGATGGTGACAACTTTTACATCCTCGAGAGCGGCGTCTGCGAGGTCTACAAGGACAACATACTGGTGCAAACGGTACGTTTGTCTCGCTGTGTCCCCCAGTATTACGAGCTATTGGCTGGCTTACTAACCTCACGATTGGCTTGTGTTGTTTGTTTGTAACAGTGCACAGAAGCGATGTCCTTTGGCGAGCTCGCGCTCATGTACAACGCCCCGCGTGCTGCGACTGTGAAGGCGGTGGAGCACTCGAAGGCCTGGGCGCTCGACCGACAGACGTTCAAGTACATTATCATGGAGACGACGCTGAAGAAGCGCGAGGCGCACAAGGGGTTCATCGAGCGCGTGCCGTTGCTGGAGTCGCTCAGTGAGTACGAGCGCCTGACGGTCGCGGACGCGCTGAAAACAGAGACGTTCAGCGACGGCGAGGTGATCATCACGCAGGGCGACGACGGCAACCTGTTTTACATTATCGAGGAGGGCACGGCCGTGTGCACAAAGCAGCTCTCGCCTGCGGACCCACCCGTGGAGATGGGTCTGCTGACGTGCGGCGCATATTTCGGCGAGATCGCGCTGCTCACGACGCGGCCGCGCCAGGCGACGGTGACGGCCAAGGGCACGGTCAAGTGCCTCACGCTCGACCGCAAGACGTTCAAGCGCGTGATGGGTCCATTAGAAGACATCCTCAAGCGCAACATCAACAAGTACAACTCGGTCATCGCGAACAACATCTAAGCAAGAGGAGACGAAGACGACGAAGAACGCATTGAAGCCCAGCAAGCAGAGCAGAATAGCGCGTGCAGCTCGGCGCGGCGATGCCTTGCTTGTCCTCCTCGTGTTCTCGTCCGCATATTTCCACCCACTCGTACGATAGCACAGCAGATACCAGATCCTTTTTCCCCCTATCGCTATATATTTTTTCTCTATCCATCCAAACAAACCATTCCATCACCTTAACACCCGCCTGTTACCTTGCATTCCACGCGTTGAACAAGAAGTCTCAATGGTTCGTTTGCTTGTATTTCCACTGTTCTTATCATGTCTCTGTCTCGCTATCGGTCGGCAGCGAAGCTTCTTGGCCTATGGTCGCGGGTGACCAGGCTGACTGCGAGGGCTGTGACTGGCAGTCGCGCCATCGGCCTAGTCCTTCTTCTCCGGGTTCTCTTCCAGCACTTCGACGACGAAGTTGTGGTTCGTGTAGACGCAAATGTCGGCGGCGATCTGCATGGCCTTGCGCCCGATCTCCTCGGCGTCGAGGTTCGGCTGGTCGATCAGCGCACGCGCAGCAGCTACGAAGTAAACATGAAGCAGAAAATGAGCTTCACGATCATTGCAATAATGGGTGACACATGGGTGTTGTTATTCGTACCGAGTGCGTAGGTGCCGCCCGAGCCGATGCCGATGATGCCGTCGTGCGGCTCGATCACGTCGCCGTTGCCCGTGAGCGTGTACGACTGCTTGCTGTCCGACACAATGAGGATCGCCTATCAATGCATGCAAGGCACGTCAGTTTCCCTTTGGCAATTTGGCCCAGCAATAGATGGAGAGCTGCACACATAAAGCACACACACATACCTCAAGGCGGCGCAGGTACTTGTCTGTTCGCCAGGCCTTGGCGAGCTCGACGCACGAGCGTGCGAGCTGGCCTGGGTACTCGTCGAGCTTGCTCTCGAGGCGCTCCATGAGCGTGAACGCGTCGGCGGTCGAGCCGGCGAAGCCCGCGACGATGTTCTCGTTGATGCGGCGCACTTTCTTCGCGTTCGGCTTCACGACCGTGTGGCCGAGGGAGACTTGACCGTCGCCGATGAGGCACTGCAGTTCGTAATAGTCAAGGCAAAAAGAAGGCGAAAGATTTCCATGAGAACCGCGATCTTCACGTCAGCACAATGATAAGGAAAACAGTGATCAGACGCACCACTTTGCCGTTCTTGCGCACACACAGGATCGTCGTGCCGTGCATCTGCATATCAACACAAGCCAACATAGTGAGCAAACCGATCGTTCATCTGCGCACGGTGTATTCGAGAAGCTCCACCAAGGGAAAACAAATGTCCGCCGAGAGCGACGCAAACAGTAACGCAGGAGAGATGCATCGGACGTACGTCGTTGGCGCTGGAGAAGCGCGCGATCTGAGAGAGACCGTTGGCAGCCGCCGCAGAGGCGACGGGGGAAGCGCGCAGGGCGGCGGAGCGGAGCAGCGAGCGCGCGAGCATCTTTTCTACTGTTGCTGCGTGTGAGAAGATGACGTCCAAGTGGTCGATGGCACGAGCTCCAAAGCAGCGAGCGCAAGTTGGCGGCCCTTAAAATAGGGTGACACACAAACCTTATTTTGACAAAACGATCTGCTAATCAAACATGGGGTGGTACACGTTAATTCCGGAACAATGCTGAAGCCATCTCGACTGCATGGAGAACGCCATGCAACAGAATCACGCATACCTCGCATGAGAATGAACGCTTGCATGGCAGTGCATTTGATAAGTTAGTATGTATCTATACACAAATGCATATGGACTAGCACCACACGCGTCGAGCGTGATGGAGAAGGGAAAGCCCTGAGAATGGCTAGGAGCTGCGCATTGAGGGGTCGTAATGAGGACCCACCTCGATGCCAAGAGCTCTCTACGCGCTGCAGACGTTCGCAGCAGCACTTCCGTTATGAGGGAAGCGCGTGGCCGACCCGCAGCGAGTAGCGTCATCTGGGATCTCTCTTCGCCAGGCGCTGTACACTGGGCAGACGCCCCCATCATTGTTGTCAACTGCTGTCGCGTGCGCGTACGGGTCGCTCGATGTGGACGAGGATGGCGCTTTCCGCAAGAAGTTGTCCACCATGGCGAACATCATCGCTGATTCGTTGTCGTTACCGTAGACTGGCTGCTCGGAGCCGCTGCACTCGCTCTCGGTATCCGATGTGACGACGTCTTCAAGGTTATCTTTGTCATCGATGAGCGGGAGTTGCTCAGCCGATTGCACGACTACCTGGTGGTGGCGGCCGTCGTCTTTGGTGGTGCATCTGGTCTCGATCGCTGGAGTCTCGCTCTCGAACGAGGCTTGAGACTTCGGTGTCGGGGTATCGAACTGCTGCTGGCGTTGTTGTACGCGCTGGGTCTTCTCGATGGTCGTGGCTGGTGAGCTCAGGACCATGAGCGACGAGAGGTTGCTGACCGCCCACGAGAGCCACGCAAACGTCGTTAGTGGCGCCGTGGGCTTCACACTCGAGCTGCTGAGGCAGAGACCCCCGGGAGCGACGGCGGCCACCTTGGTAGCGGACATAAGCGCGCACGTGCTGGGGGTCGAGCGGCTGATCGAGACGAGATCGAAGTCCACGTCATTGATTTCGTCGAAGTCGAAGCTCTCCGTGGCGACGACGGCGCGCATGCTCATGAATGTGTTGCCCATGGTGGATGAAGTGGATGGTTGGCAAGAGAAGAAGTGCTTGAGTGCTGGCAGGCGAATCGGAGAGTGAGGAACGCTGGCAGTGCTCGCTAATCACTCGCAGAGGCAATGACGGAGCCATTCGCCGCACGAACCGTGAAGTCAGGACACGTCTCTACTCTCTCTCTTTGCATATTGCGAGCATGCGTCAGCTCCATATTCGCGCGCGCAGAGAGAGCACGCAAGTGCGCATCTTCAGCAGCAGCAGCGTGGGCAAATTCCCGCTTGCGGATGGGAACAAATTGTCAATTGAAAAAGCGCAAGTGCAATAGTGTTCGCGGAATGCGCGTCGCTGATTGGGTGGCGGAATCGGATTTACTTTTAGACATGAACGCGATTGGTCAATAGGAGTCAAGATGGCTACATTTAATCTGTTGTGAACCCATCGCAGCAGCAGTGGTCTGCGATGCCCTGGGGTCATTCCAACGTGAAAAAGCAGTCTTGATGGAGAGTAGATATGTGTGGCTCTGCGATTGTTATCTGCCGTACCGGTAGCAGTTGAGGGCGAGTCTTCCGAGAACGCGAACCGATGACGGCAACACGTGGCCCATCCGTTCTCGAGCAGCGAGACGACTCACAAGCGCACACTCTTGCGCTCTTTAGCAGGAACGCTAGCTTGGACACAAGAGAGTGCGTAGCGCGAACCTTCACCACTGCACGCGCCTTGTCTTGTGCCCGCGCTATTATAGCTATGGGCGGCAATCCCTTTGCGGCTAACCCGATCCACGACAAGCAGATCGCGGGACCCCGGCGTGCAATCTCCGTCCGGCGAGCGAAGACCCATCATGCTCAGGTGCGCTCGCGACGCAAAATGTATAAATACGCTATCTCTCTCTCCCCTGCGTGAGCTTGACCGTCACACTCTCCGCACGCAGCGCAGTGTGCCATCATTTTGCTGTCCTGTGTTCGCCAGTGAGACCTCCAGCCAGCTCGCATGGGCTATTCTTAACCTTTGCGTCGACTTTGCCGCTCTGGGCGTGACTGCGTCGTGAGAGAGAGAAAGAGAGAGAGAGAGAGAGGTGACTGAGGACGGCTGGTGCGCTCGTTCGTTCGTTTGCACTCGTCTTCTGGTCCACGAGCGACGCACAAGCCCCATCCATCCACGGATGCCCTTGTGCTGTCTGCGGTCCGCTCTTCGGTCTTCCCCTGCTGCTGGACAACTGCCGTTGCTGGACAAGTGTCGTCACTCGTGTAGCCCGCTGACGTCTGCTGCTACAAGCGATGAGCTCCGATGAGCAGTGCAACTCGTCGATGGGGTCCGAGGACACGCCCGTGACGGAGCGCACCAACTCCAATACTTCGGGCACGGCACTGACCGCAGGCGTCAAGTCGCCCAAGTTCGACTTCTTCCAGAAGCGCCGCAGCGTCGCGCCTGCGTCCGTCGTGATGGTCGAAGACGACGCAGCGGACGCGAGCGCACCCGAGACGCTGCTCTTTCTCAACCAGGCGACCGAGTTCGACTTCCGCTCGCTCTTCCGCTGGACGAGCTCCATAGCCGTCGTGGGTGCCACTGGAGCTACGTCTCCAGCGGCGGCGCACAAGGACAAGCGCCGTTTGCGCCAGCGCGAAGAGCTCTGCCTCATGGCGGCCAAGACCCAGACGCGCGCCAAGAAGGCCTGGTTCCTCAACCACGGGTACATTGGGAGGGACAATGGAGAACACATCCTCGTGTCCACCAAGGACGCGAGCATGGACCCGATCCACGCCGAGGTGCTCCTGGACGGCGACGACTACCTCATCAGGGACCACAATAGCTCCAGTGGCTCGTATCTCTGCCTCACGACGATCAACCGCCACCACCCGCAACGCGACGGCTTCCGATTGCGCAATGGCGACTCGTTCATGCTCGGCACGAATGTCAAAGTGGTCGTCCACGAGCTCATCACAGCACCAAAGCGAACAGACAAGGAGGAGGAAGGACTTGACCTCAAGCTGTGCCTGGAGCGCCGGCCGACGGGCTCTTCGTCCACCGCAACAACTGAAGGCGAGAACGAGACGCGCACAGCTTCCAACCGCATGCCCAGCTCCCGTCGCGTACGCTTTGGCGAGGCCCTCGACGCCTTCGACGGCTCGTCCATTGTGGGAAATCGATACAAGCGCAAGAAGAAGAAGACACTGAGTCCCTACGAGCTTCAGATCCCAGTCAGCCTCAGCATCTCAGTCTTCGTCGACGAGCAGCAGGTCAACAGAGAGCTGCAGCTACCAGGGAAGGACCTGTATCTCATCGGTTCGTCGCCTGTGTGCGACGTCCAGATCCCCACATCATCTACAACGGGCATCCACGCCGTGCACGCGCGCATCGTGTTCGACGGCGTCTTCTTCGTGCTGCAGGACCTGTCGTTCGAGGACAACCCGAAGAAGAAGACGCGCGTGTCGCTCCAGCAGCCCACGCGCATCGGTCGTGGCGACTGCCTGCTCTTCGGCGCCTGCGTGCTCTACGTCGTGAACGTCTACCGCGCGTTCCGGGACCACGAGCCCGACATGAAGGAGGCGGCGTTCAAGTGCCACCTGCTGCGGCCATCCAAACGCAAGTCGCGCTCGAAAGAGAAATATATCCCATTCGGTTTCCGCCACCACACACAGGACCCGTTCGTGTTCGGCAAAGGGCGTCACTGCGAAGGCCACATCTTCACGTCCGCGCTGAGCGTCGAGCAGTTCGCAATACAGCTCGACCACGGCGCGTGCTCGCTCGTACCACGGGCCACGGGTATCAACCAGGGCATGTACTTCCTGCTTGGCAGGGACTGCATACCCCACGACCAGACGTACCGACCCGACCTCGTGCGCTATACCAGCAAAGCCCTGATGCTCGTGGAAGGCTCGGTCTTCAAGTGCGGCAACACGGAGCTCGAGGTCGTGTACGTGAAGAACGAGGCCCAGAGCGACGTGGCAGCGCGCGCCGACGAAGTTAGGGAGAACGCCTACTTCCTGGGCCACATGCCCTGGATCCAGCAGATCGCGCTCGACCGCCACGGCCTCGAGAACGTCGCCAAGCGCGGCCAGCGACTGGAGCTGCAACCCGGAGACACGATCTACGACGACGGCGACCCGGCGACCTTCCTCTTCATCGTGATCAGCGGCCAAGTGGAGCTGGTCTCCCATCGCAGCGAACTGCCCAGTTCCTGGCGGCTCTCGGCCATCGAGGGTTTCCTGTCACCCTTCGACTCGTCCATGCCGCTCCCTGGCTCCGTGGCGGAGCTCGTGGACAAGGGAAGCTACTTCGGGGAAGTCTGTCTCTGCGGCACCGGTCTCGAGTACGGCGAGAACGCCAAGGCGGCGTCGCTCTGCGTCCTGCTGGCGATCAGCAGGGAGGACCTGCGCGGTTACCTGTCGCACTACATGGACATCATCACGCCGCATCTGGCGTACGAGAGCCACAAGGAGCTGCTGCAGAAGCTGCGCCTCAACGTCGCGTGGCTGCACGAGTACTCGTACCAGGACCTGCGCGTGCTGGCGTCAAAAGCTGAGCACGTGTGCTTCGAGCAGGGCGAGTCGCTCATCGAGGACGGCCTCTTCCAGATCAACAACACGCAGCGCAGCGGCGGATTGCTGCTGCTCGGGTACGGCAAGGCGCAGCTCATGGACAAAATCGACCCCACCACCAGCGACCAAAACGACGGCGGCGATGAAGACAGCGACGAGAAGGCTTCCAAGCTGCAGGAGTTCTGGAAGGCGAGTCAGCCGATCGTGTGCTCCACCGCTGTCCCACTGGCTCCGAGCTTCCACAACATCAAGGCGCGGTCGCGCGTCGAGTGCTTCTTCTTCGACAGCGCCCACGTGGCCCATCTGATCAAGCAAGACCCAAGCAAACAAGGCTCGGGCGAAGTCATCAGCGCTCTGGTTCCCCAACTCCGTCGAGGCTCGACTGGACGACGCAGTAGCTTCGTGTCACTCCAGCAACGCGCGCGGCACTCGCAGGCCATCATGACGTCAGCGAACGGCGTCGACGAGGAAGACGCGAACCTGGACGGCGGTGGGGACGTCGAGGAGATCAACGACCCGGCGCAGAAGTGGCGGCGCAAGAAGCGCAACAAGGCGATGCTGGAGAAGACGATCCTCGAAACGCAGCAGAACGGTGACCTCGCCAACGCGCTCGTCATGTACGTGCTCTCGGGCGCCAACCGAGGGGACATCCACGTCGTGCGCAACCACGCGAGCGTCGGTGGCATCCTGAGCGACGCCGACATCGAGCTCAACGACCGGTACGTGTCGCACCACCAGGCCGTGATCCAGCACCGCGAGGGTCGCTTCTGGCTCTACGACAACGCGAGCGAATGGGGCACGTACGTGCGGCTGGAGGAGAATCAGAGCATCCAGGTGTACCCGGGCGACGTCTTCATCGCAGGAGAGGTCGAGTTCACGTGCCTTGCCGCGTTTCCTGTGCGGAAAAAGACCCAGATATGCTGCATCCAATAGAGCAAAGTCAGATTTTGTTTCAGAGGGTCTCATCGTAGCGAACTACCTTCGGACTTTCGGGTCTTCTTCCTCACTCATCCCTCGATATATTTATGTCCCACAGGACGCAACTGGCGCAGAATGTACCAGCACATGGGCTAGCGCCTCTTGAGCAAACTCCTGGCCTGTGCGCAGGTCGACGCAGACGACGCCGCGGATCTCCTGCAATCCTCCGACCGTCGGCAGAAACTCCACCTGGACATCCTGCGCGGATTTTGCCGACACCAGTCCGATGCTCTATAATATTACGAATAGATCATAAAGTTAATTATATTGACAGCAGAAAGAGGAAATTGGTTCGACCACATAACCATTTACTTACCTGGTGTGAGAGCGAGCAGCAAAATACGCCGCTCATGGCCTCTTTACGGAACTGAAGCTGCAGCTGCAGGTTGCGCGCCGAGTTGTTGACAATCTTGAGATTCACGAGGAACGGAATGCCGCAGCTGATTTCCTTCGGGAGGTCCTCGATCGTCACGGTGACGTCTCGGCCCTGGTCCGCTTTCCGCATCACGGGCTGGCTCTGGACCGAACCCGCCTCACCAACCGATGTCTTCCAGCCAACATGCAGGCGCCCCAAGTTGTGCGAGCCCTATCATACCACCAGACACATGGCCGATCAGCACCGCCAAACTATGGACGCAACAGGACAAGGGTGGTTCAGGTATACCTGGCTCGCCACAGTCGCTGGGTCGGCTGTCGGGTCGTACATGATTCGAAATACGCGCTGAAGCTCTTCTTGCGGGTTTAGCAGCGACTGCGGGCCTTTCATGAGCAACTCGTGCACCACAAGCTGCTGGTCTTTGTCCAATGTGGATTTCGCCTTCCCCGTTGAGTCAAACTCCTCGGCGGCGAACGGGAGCAGCGGCAGAAACTTGATGCTGTCGATGAAGAGCGGCAGCTTCGACACGTTGCGGATCTGGGCCTCGACGAACGACTCGTCGTCCAGCAGCTTCGACTGCTTGAAGTTGATCACCAGCGGGTTCTGCACGGCGAAGCGGTAGAACTTGCGCAGCGACTTTTGCTCGTTCGAGATCGGGTCCACGTACGACACGCCCACTCGCAACCTAAAACAAGCCCATCACATAGTAAATAGTGGATCTATCGTGTCGTGGTATCTAATCCCATTGAGTTAGCCCATGCGAACACGTACACGTGGTTGCCGATCTGGTTGAGCGGGTAGTCGACCACCATGTCGATGGACGAGCCGGCCGGAAGCACTTTCGCCGGGTTGGCCGGCGGCAGCTTGCCTGTGCGCGCGTAGCGGTTGTCGTGCAGCTCCACGCGGTCGTTCGCGCACTGGATGTTGACCGTGAGCCCCACGTCGCGCAGGTCGCACGCGTACTGGTTGATCACGCTGATGTAGCTGCTGAACGTGTTGCCCAGGAAGATCTCCCTGTCGTAGCACGGTAGAAATGAGGTTAGTGTCTCTCACGGTCATCTCCCATTCGCTGAGACACAGTAGAAAGACAACACCGCACCCAAAGCTGTCGGGCAGGACGAGCATGCTCGACATGGCGAACTCGTGCTGCAGCGCGGTCGCCTCCGAGAGCGTCGTGGGCATGAGTGAGCCGGTCGTCGCCCCCTGCGTGAACAGCTTGGGCTTGTACAGACGCATCACTGGTAACACAATAGCGAGAAAGGAAGACACAAGATGTCAGCGCACTTGAACGAAAAGGGATTCCGCACTTTGCACGTTCACACTCTTCTCAGCGGCACTCTGAGCCAGCAGACGCACCTTTGAGCGTGGGCTGGACAGACGAAGGCGTGGATACTGCTGACGCGGAGCCTGAGGAGGAGCCAGGGCCGCTGCTGCCGGCCTGCGCGCTCGTCGCCGCACCGCCCGCGTTCGCTGCGCTCATGTCGTCGTGTGCTTCAGTGACTTCGGGCGGAATGCGTCGGATGATTTTCACAGCTTACAATTAAGCCAAAAAGGTAGCCTCGATTTCTTGTAAATTACAAGTGAGCCCAGAAGAGTAACCAAGTTATTCCAAATGCTGAACGCGAGTAACCTGGGCGTCAAGATGGTCGCTCCTGCGGACCTCAGCCTCACCAGCTCGAGCATCGACTACGAAAGCAAGGCGTGTAGACCAACCCTTAACCGTTGATGGCTCGGCATGGCCGTGTTCGCGGTCGCCCTCACAGCGTTGTTTGCGCAGATTCATCTGCGCTCCAGCGCGACTTGTTCCTCGAGCGCGTCTCGCCGATCATCGTTGGACTTGTGAGTCGTCCGGCAGTTCAATTGCGCGAGCGAGAGATCACCGAGATGGCTCCAGTTTTGCCGTGCAAGTCACCTGCTTTTGTCCAATAATGGACAGCAGATTAAAATCAAAGCAAATATGAGAAGCCAATACACTCAAAACACCCAAATTGAAGTGGGACAGTGACCCAATTTAATGACAGCTTCTTGACTTGTTGAAAGTCAATGCAAACTCTGGAAAGTGGCTTCTTGGAAGTCAATAGATTCTCAATTGTGGCCACATTCTTGCATCAAAGAGAAGGAATGGAAGAGATCGCGTGGAAGTGCTCGGCGGCGTTCCTGCTCGGCGCCGCGACGCACTACCTCATCTCGCACCACCTGCAGGGCGGAGGCGAGAGCGCACCCGACAGCAGCAGCAACAGTCCCACTGCACCACCAGCTGCTACCGCTTCTACTAGTGAAAGTGAAGCGAGAGACGAAGCGGCCGCGCAGGATGGCGAGGACGAGGAGGAGTTCGAGTCCGACGACAGCGAGTGGGAGGACATGGACGAGCAGGAGTGGCAGCCGCACAAGATGGTGCTCTGCGTGCGCACAGACCTCAAGATGGGCAAAGGTACGATCTCGATATGCTGCTGTTATTGGGTCTGTGGTTGTGAGAAAGTGACCGACTTTACTGACCACTTCTGTCCACAGGCAAAATCGCCGCGCAGTGCTGCCACGCGACGCTCGGCGCCTACAAGCGCGCAGTGAAGCGTGCCCCGAAGGCTGTGCGCGCCTGGGAGATGCTCGGCCAGGCGAAGGTGTGTCTGAAGGTGGACTCGGAAGAAGAGCTCTTGAGTCTCGCCGCGAAGGCGTCCGCGCACGGACTCATCAACTACGTCGTGGTGCGTCTTTCGCATGAATGTCTTGTCGTTATGCATGTATACAATCTGCTGGTGCTAATTGCGATGTGCTTATCGTGACTGCAGATCGATGCCGGACGAACGCAGATCGCGCCGGACTCGAAGACCGTCTTGGGCATCGGCCCCGCGCCGATCGAAGCCATCAACGACGTCACTGGCCACCTCAAACTCATGTAGAATTGCGCTAGACATGAAGTGCATTCAGTACACGAAATCATTGGCTTCGTGAAGATCACTAAAGCAAAATGCTGCCTTTGGCGCAAGGAGCGGGATGCCAACTGACGCTGCGTCAGCTCGCCAGGGTCGTTGAGTATGTGCAGTAGGACACAGGTACTACTACGTCTCTAGGAAGACCAAACAACCAACACCAACACGCTCGCAACCCCAAAAAATCACATCCCTCTGGGGGGACTTCGAAACCTCTTCTCTCTTCTCCAGCCGCCGTGTTCATATCATCATCGTCACGCAGCTCCCCTCGCTCTCTTGAGTCCATCTCTTCTGTCTACAGCATGGGGAAAATGTTCTCCTTCTCCCGCTCGCGCGCCTCGTTAACCTGGAGCGCGCCGCTGCGACGCAGGCCGCGCATGACCGCGAGCACGAGCGCGATGACAATGCCAGTGGCGAAGACCGTCATGACGATCGCGACGTACACGTCCGAAGGCGCGAAGGCGTACTGCTGGGCACTAACAGCAGTGCCACCATTCCCGCCTTTATTAACAATCGAGCTCACGAGGGTCGACGCGCTCGTGGCACCGTCGACGCACGCGAGGTACTCGCCCTTGGTCGTCCACCACTTGAGCGAGCAGAGGGTCTTGGCGTGACACGCGTCGGTAGCGCACGGCGGCGCGCGGTGCGACTGCGCCTTCATGTTCCAGTAGTACGCCTCGAGCAGCGCCGGGTCGGCCTCTGCACGCTGGTAGAAGTCGGTAAGCGCCAGGTTCGAGAGCGACTTGAGGCCGTACGTCCTGCTCACAATATGATCAGTTAGTGAACACTCAGTTTTACTCCCATAGTAAAGACACTATGCTGAACGTACTCGCTCGCGGTGAAGAGCGGCTGCCAGTCGAGTTTCTGGTCGACCTCCGAGATGTTAGTCCCGTAGACCGTGTAGTCCACTACTTCGTACGTGTCGGCGTCGTAATCCCAGACCATGAACGACGGGTTGTTGCCGAAGAGCGGGGAGATCGAGCCGGACACGAAGAGCGGCACGAGCTCGAAGCCGTCATCGAGACTCGCGGACGGCACGCGGAACTCGACGCTGTGCACGTGGCCGAACATCTGGGCCTTGATCACCGCGGCGTACGCACCCACGATCTTCTTGTACGCGCTAATGTAATGGACGTGCCACTGCGGGTTCCCGCCGTACGAATCCACGATCGGCGCGATGTGGCCCGTGATGTACGCGAACTTGCCCTGCTCCTCGAGGCCAGCGAGCGTCGCGTTGAGCCATGCAAACTGCCCAAAGGGGTCCTCCATGCCTGACGTGTCCGGCAAATGGCTCGGCGAGTACGGCACCGTGTTGAGCGTGAGCACCGTCAGCTTCTCGTCCAAATCGTACGTAAGGTAGCCGCGCTTGTTGAACGTCTCAAAGTCCGTCGATGAGAGCGACTCTTCCCAGATCTTGGAGATCTTCTGGATCGACGGGTTCGCGTGCTTCTTCGGGTTCGTCACCTCCATGTAGTAGTCCGGGTCTGCAAGTACGAGCAACGCAGTCATTACCACAACGCACATGCCAATATCACACACACACGCACTTACTTCCATCCGCGTTCCCGATGATCGCCGTCGTCTCGTGTATCTCGCTGTCGTGCGGCGAGTAGAACTTCTCGATCGTGCGCACGTTCGTCTCGAGCGCCTTGGCGATGTACTCGTCCGAGAAGAGCCCGTGCGCCACGTGGTCGCCCGTGTACAGGAACAGGTCCGGGTGTGGCAGCACCTGCTGCGCGTACGTGAGCGCGGACTCGAGCAGTCCCAAGGGGGCATCCTGGCCGTAGCGGTACGGAATGGCGGCCGATTCCTCGGCGCGGAACGACGAAGAGATGTTGAGATGCACGTCCGAGAAGTGCAGGACCTTCTTGGTACGCGGCGACGACGGCGCAGACGTGGACGAGATGATGGCCGCGTCCGTCAAGAGGAGGACGCAGCCCAGCAGCGCGTGCACGAGCACAACAACGCGCACCATCTTCATCTCCCCAGTCGCGCTCTGTTGAGCTCTTGAGCTTTCTGACAAGTGGCGGCGATTTTGGACGAGCGGCTATTTTGGCTTTTGGCTTTTGGCGCGTCCAGATGAATCTCACCATCACTCTCGTGGGACGATTGCAAATCATTTCAAAAAAATGGAAAGTGTGCACTTCCATTGGCTCATACTCGATTTATAGTGCGTTTTGTCGCACGTGATTGGACAAAAAGGAGCAGCAAAGCTGACAAAAATGTAGCCACCTCTCGGTCGGGTTTTACACGTGCATCGAATTGCCCGACTCGTGCGCGCCGACGATGATCGGCGAGACGCTTTCGAAGAACACGTCACGCTGGCCCGAGGCGTCGCTGCCGGCGCGGACTCTGCGCAGATGGCGCAATGCCCGCGAACACGATCATGCCGATCGCGACGCTGCCGTCGTGGACCATCTTGTCCTGCTCGTTGCTGCTGTTGCCGTTCTAAGCGCCCGTGTTCTTGTCCACGGCCGGCGCGGGCGTGACTATGATGCTACTCTGCACGCCGTCGACGCACGCGAGGTACTCGCCCTTGGTCGTCCACCACTTCATGGCGCAGAGCGTGCTGGCGCGACACAGGTCGGTCGTGCAGGGCTCGAAGCGCTTCGACTGCGCGTGCATGTTGCCGAAGTACGCGTCCAGCAGCGTCCCGTTGGTCTTGACGCGCTCGTAGAACTCGGTCAGGTCCGACGTCGTCAGTGATTTCAGACCGTATGCTCTATCACCATGCG
This sequence comes from Globisporangium polare, assembly GCA_023333845.1. Taxonomy (NCBI): domain Eukaryota; phylum Oomycota; class Peronosporomycetes; order Pythiales; family Pythiaceae; genus Globisporangium; species Globisporangium polare. The sequence goes on along the minus strand of JAASFQ010000346.1, from coordinate 437 downwards.
AGAGTAACAAGCCGTCAGTCAGCGGTGTGGATAGAAAGCACGCAAGCCAGTCAAACAGGCGCACACACTTACTCGCTGCCCTTGAAGAGCGGGTGCCAGTCCAGCTCCTGCTCTGCTTCCGAGATGTGCGTCCCGTAGACAGTAAAGTCCACGACCTCGTACGTCTCTGCGTCGTAGTCCCAGACCATGAACGACGGGTTGTTGATGAAATAGGGCGAGATCGAGCCCGACACGAAGAGCGGCACGAGCTGGAAGTAGTCGTCCGCGCTTGACGTGGAGCTCGAGGCGGCCGAGTTGGCTGGCGGAACGCGTACCTCCACGCTCTGCACGTGGCCGAAGAGCTGCGCCTTGACCACGTCTGGTACTTGCCTACGATCTTCTTGTACCGCTCGATGTAGCTCACCTGCCACTGCGGCTCCGTGGTGAACGAGTCGACG
>JAASFQ010000345.1:0-27245 GCA_023333845.1 Globisporangium polare | reverse complement strand
CCTTCTTCCCTGCTGTCCTGTCTTGGAGTCTTCTTGTTGCTTGTGGTCTTGCGCGCAAATTCGGATATGAGCACACACACACGCAATGGGCGGCTTGGCTCGCCATGCCTGCCACCCAGTATTCCGTGGTCGCGTCACTGTGCGCGCGCGCGTGTCTTCGTGCTCATCCGAGTGAAGCCCCCTGTCTCCATAACGGATCTTGAAAAGATCGTGTCTGTGCGTCCCAGCACGCCGCCCAGCACGCCGCCCAGCAACCGCCACATCCTCACTCGTGGAAACCGCCAGCAGCTTCAACTTGCCTCTCTCGAAAGAAAGCCCATGGGCTCAGAATAGTGACCATCCCGAACAGTCGTGAAATATTGGGAAGCGTTGGTTCGAAATATCATCTCGAAATATCCATCATTTTTCTTGAAATATCGAGCGGATCAGAGCCCAAGGAACGAAGGACTTCATGCGGAACGCGGAGCTCTTCATGCACCTCCTATTGTCGCCAAGCTGCTGGACGTTAACGCTGGCCAACATCCAGCAGCAGTAGACAGTGTTACTTGTGCAGCACCATGAGCAACCACGCGGCCGTGGTGTCGCAACAGCGGTCGGCCGAGACGTTCGCCGAGGTGCGCAAGGTCCAGCACCAGATCGCCAAGGACTTCGAGCGCCACGACGAGCGCCAGGAACTCTTCAAGCAGCAGTTCCTGCGTGAAACGCGCAAGCACCACCAGTGCATCTGCGAGGCGGCATGCGCGGCCTCCAGCTCCATGTCGGCCGCTGCGGCGTCCGCGCTGCTCTTGGCGCAGCATGACGTGTCCTCGATGAACCACGGCGGCGGCGACCCGACGCTTGAGAGAAGCAGCAACGACACGGAGGCTGAGCGGAAAGTGAAAGCCCAGCTCAAGCAGCTACGCTCGTCGGGCGAGAAGAGTCAGGCGCACATCTGGAACGGCCTGAAGAACCTGTATACCCCACCAGACGTGACCACGGGCATCATCTGCGAGACGTGCTTTGCCTTCCGCAGTGCCTCACTCGTGCTTGAGCTGCCCTCACCCTGGCGAGAGTTCACGTGTGAGAGCGAACCTACCAAGCACTACTACTACCATCCAGAGACCCGCAAAGTGCTATGGCGTCCACCACCGGACACGGGCGTACTCAGTCTGCTAGTGTTCGAGCGCACCAACTCGGTCTTGACAGTGTGTCGCTGCAAGCCCTCGCGCGAGCGGCGGCGACGGCTCATGCAGGAATTCCGAGAGCACGCGGTACAGACTGCAGCAGCCGAGTCTGCGAAACGAGATCGTCAGCTGCGTGGGGCGTTCAGCTCCATCGCGATTTCATTAATCAAGAAACAGCCTCAGTAACATTAGTTTCCTAATTATCGTCCCGCTTAAAGTGCTGGTGCATCTTGCCGTCGAGGAAGTTCTTGAACTGCTTGCGTTCGTCGCACGAGAACCACATGCTCATGACGTAGCGCGTGCCGCTCTCGACCTTGCGCACCTGGTGCAGGTTCTCCTTGCCGGCCGTGAACATCATGAGCCGCGCGCGTGCCGGCTCGATGACCGACTCGCTCTTCTTGTCCAGAAATGCAAAGAGTCCGCCAGTGAACTCGACACCGTAGTCGGACAGATAGAGCAGACCCGAGTAGTCATAGTGATGCGTGTTGTCCTTGTCCACATGCGGGTGCCTACATGAAAGTGATACACAATAGAGTCAGCCCCAGCGCTCAACTAGGATTGGTCGTGTGTCGCGGTCACACCTACCAGTACTCGTCGTGCATGTCACTTGGGCTCCACGACGCATTGCCGACCAGCCGCGTGATGAACGTGGGTGCCGTGAAGTAGAGAAACTCGAGCTCGAACTCCTCCACCAGTGCGAGTCGAATCTTCTCAATCACTCTACACAAGTCACAAGTCAGCCTTGCTGTTCAAATGAGCATCCCGCAAGCAAAGTGGCCGCACCGTCGATAGAGAGCAAACTGCTCGGCCGTGAAGCGCGGAATCGCTGGCGAGCTGCGGTCTTTCTGGTAGATGTTGATGAGCCCCTGACCGTCTTTCACGTAGCCCGTGTTCACGTCCATGATCGTCGGGCCGCCGAGCTTGGAGCGGTTCGCCATGCCCGTCTCGGCGATCTCGCGCAGCTCCATCACCTCCTGCGGTGTCACAAAGTTGTCCTTCACGGCGCGACCGCACGCCTTGCCGACCTTGTGGCAGCCCTCGACGAAGCCCTTTGCCGATTTCTATAAAGTTTCAGATGCAAGAACGTAACGTGGGCTTGGTCAAGAGTACCGGTCATTATACAGTGCTTGCGAGCCTATCGCACAATCACAGCACCTTCTTGACGTAGCACGGTATGTCGACGCGCTTGCGCTCCACGACCTCTGTGCGCGACAGGAAGCTCCCGCCACGCTGCTTTGCTTTCGCCTGCGACGCCGCGCGCTGCGGCATCAGGTACAGCCGGTTGACCGCGAAGAAGAGGACGAACGCGACCACCAAGAACGGCAGGATCGTCGCCGCAACGCTCTTGGTCGCCTTGGCATTGGCACCTGCACCGCCACTTTTCCTGCTCGCTGCTGCGTGCTTGGCGGTCGCCGCGACCGCGGTCTCCTTCTTGGATGCGCTCTTGCGCGCCATCTTCGCCCAAGAGATCACAAATGCGCTGCAGATTTGACACGCATTTCGCTTTGCGAGGTGGCCCACACATATCGAGTGGGCCACATAAACAAGGTGATGGATGTCAGTCCGACCCCTAGCCTGTCATATTTGATAGCTACCTCTGAAGAGGCAACCTCCAGTTTGCCTCATACTGAAGGCAAGCTGTCGCTTGCTCAATAAGGGGGCATATCTACCGCATAAATTGATACTGAAAGGGTTTGAGTGGTCCTACCAATTCTTGCAGGAACATCAGCCCCTAATTGCGCAAAGCACGCCTTCCCACATCTCGAGCCCACTAGCAGATGCACACTGTGTTGCATATTTGGAGCCGCAATAAAGTATGGCAGGTCGGGGCCGCCAAAAGGTTTTTTGTGTCCGCCCGAGTTCTATTTTGAACGACGACTGGGTAATCAGGAAGACAAGACGGCAAAGGAAGCAAGGCACGTGGAGTTGTGTGCAGCAAAGCGCATTCGCCAAGAGGAAGAGAAGAACACCAGCGCATTTGAGCCTGCCCCTCTGTGCCTACCTGTCTGTGTGACACCATCGCTCAGCGTCTGCCTGTCTCGGTACCCCCACCTCACCCATCCCCACGTGACGATGACGGCGCCGGTCGCGATGTCCGCGAAGGAAGTCGAAGCGAGTCTGTCGCTGCTGGGCATGATGCAGCCAGCGACGACGACGACGGCGGCGGCGTCTTCTCCCCCCGCTGCCGAGGTCAGTTGATTCGTACGTGCGTCTCAGCTCTTTTGAAAGAACCCACTTGCGATGCTCACCCCTCGCTCGTCTTTTGACTCGTCTCGATTCAAAAGGTGCCGCTCAAGCACGAAGGGGTCCACGACTCGCTCCTGCGCGTGGTCGCGAGCCAAGCCGACGCGCTCGCGCTCACTGGTAGCGACGGCGACGTCGAGGGGGGCTGCTGGACGCCGCGCGGGTTCCTCAAGCGTAACACGCAGCTCACGACGCTCTCGCGAGAGCTGAGCCTCGACGAGCTACGCGCGCACTTTGGGAAGCCGATCGTCGAGGTTGCCAAAGAGTTTGGCATCTGCACGACCTTCTTGAAGAAGATCTGTCGCCGCTGCGGCATCAAGCGCTGGCCGCACCGCCAGATCCGGTCGCTCCAGAGGACGATCCAGATGCTCCACCAGGCGGAGTCGAACGCGTCAACCCCGCAAGAGCGGCTGAAGTTTTCAAACCAAATCGCGCAGCTCGAGGCCAAGAAGCGCGCCGTGATCCAAGACCCGGATGCCAACGGGAAGCTCAAGCGCGTGAAGAAGTGCGGCGCGAAGAACAAGGGCCGTCGCAGCGCGAGCGAGAAGAGCGAGGACGACGTCGACATGGACGCGTCCGACGATGACGACATGGATGACGAGGATGACGCCAGGCGGCTGTTGGAAATGGCTGGTGCGCATCTTCCGGCAGCGACTGCTGAGGCCGCGCCAAAATTAGCCGTATCTGAGTCACCGGCAGTGACTGCCATCGGCGACCATCCATTTGACGCGCCTCTTGATCCTGTTCTTGTTGCGGATACCCCAACTGCGACTGCGGCCAGTCCGGACTCCCCATCACCGCCAAAGTCCCCCTCGTCCACATCGACGACACCTTCGGAAGCAGTCGCCAAGACACCGACCGCCTCATCCAAGTTGTCCAAGTGTTCTTCCCCTGACGAGACCTCGAGCGAGCCTGCGGGCCTCAAGATCTCACCGAGCAACCGCAAGATCTCGCTCGGTACAAAGAAGTACGATGCCACCGACAGCCAGCGCGTGCGGAGCACTTCGCTGGGCTCGCTGCAGGACGAGGGCGAGCAGGTGGAGGAAGACCCCGTGGCGACCGAGGTCTCGACATGAATGGGAGATATGGGGAAGGAAGGGAGCAGGGGAGGGAGGGGTCGTCGAAGGAGTGAAAAGGTGGAAAGAATTCGTAAAGCTGCCGCAGTGGACAGTGTGCGTGAGAATGGGTGTGCGGCTTTGCTTTTGCGTCACGAGAGGTCGCGTGTCAAATGCAGTTGGAAAAACTGTGGATATCGTCAAACAGGTTTGTGTAGCTATACAAATGACCCCAACATGTCTGAGCGATGTCAATTTAGCTCTCAGGTTTACTTCAAATACAAAATAGAACTGCCACTCTTTTGAATATAAACAGCATGTCACTCTTCTGCAGCAGCAGGAGAAGAAAGGATCAGGCGAACACAACAAACGAAAATGCAGACGCAGAGCGTGCAAGACGCCGAGCAGCGACTCGCGCACCACCAATACGAAGCCTGTGAGACGCGTGCGCGAGCAGTGATGTGGCACAACATCACACTGCACGATAGCCTGCCGTGACTCACCTCGTGTCACTACCTGCGTTTCTTTGGCTGTAACAGCGCAAGCGAAGGCGGAGATCGCCAAGGCGCTGAGCGCGCTTCAGGCGGCGCAAAATGAGCTGCTGGCGTCCAAACTCGAGAGCGCGATTACGGCGCAGCGCAACGTCGAGCTTGAAGCGCTCAACTTCACCAAGAACGTCAACAGCCTGTACCAGCGTGCCGCAAAGTGGAAGTCCGAGCAGAAGCGCCTGCGCGGCGCATTGGAGGTTCATTCATTCACTTTATTGCATCCATTCGTATTGTCTGGAGGTGCTATCGACGTTGTGGTATCTAATGATATGTTGCTATTGCCGTATCACTCGAAATACATAGGGACTGGACAAGTTTGAAGACTGGGCGACAGCGACGGAGATCGAACTGCAGGGCATCGCGGGCAACCTCGAGTACGTCTGCTCCGTTCTGGAGAAGGAGCAGCAGGAGAGCACCAACAGCGCCACGAGCAACGCGTCAACTGCAGCGCCGTCGGCGGGGCCAACGAGCTAATTGTTGTCAGGACCAGCTGGTCGTGCGTCTAGATGCAGACACGCGTCGTGATGGACCTCTTGGCAGAAGTACGCGCGTGCGATGAGTTTATACTGAAGCCCGCACCTCGTCTACTTTGAAGGCAAGACTACCTGTGACGATGAAAACCAAATGCTATTCAGCTGCGGCGCGCATCAGCTGGCTCATCGACGGTTGCTGCTTGTTCGACGTCCGCCACACGCTTTAAGCTCTCGCACGTCGCAAGCGCTCTGTATTCGCACCACCCAAGCAGTTTAGAGAGGCAAATGGGAACATGCAACGCAAATGGAGTCATTCTATTGGTGTTACTGCGTTGCGGCCTTGCGTTGGAATCGAAGAGCTGCTGAATAGGCAAAGCCAAGCACACCCGATCGTCCTCCTAGCTGGCGCATCCGAACATGTGATGTGTGGCTCTCACTTCCTTACCGGTATCGTTCTTGTTCATCGTAACACTTGCTTCGACGCGGCCAATCAATATCCAAATTCCTGCAGCCACGCTGCTATAACACAACGATTATTTTCTACACTAAATCTACACAACTCTTCAACCTCTCTGCTATCCTTGCATGTTGTTACACACTGCACACTATGATCCTACACTATTGTTCATTCGCTCACCTTATTCACTCGTTGTGGTAAATGCCCTGTTGTCGCGGCTGATGCCCTCGCTGAGCGTCCAGTTGATGCGAATACTCGATGAGGAAGCGGTTCGAGCCGACGCCGAAGACATCGCCGTGCAGGAGGTACCGCCGCTGACTCTTCTCGCCGCTCGCGCTTAGGCGCACGGCCGTGCCGTTCGTGCTGTTGAGGTCCGTGATGTAAAAGCCGTCGCCCAGGTACGAGATGACGCTGTGGCGTCCCGAGATCGAGCCGTCGTCGGTGATGCAGAGCGCGTTGCTTGAGCGCCTTCCGAGTGTCACGGCTGTCCTGCCGACCGTCTGACCGATCCCCGTGAGCGGCCCTTCCGTGAAGCAGATACGCAGGAACGGCGTGCCCGTCGCGAGATTCTCGTCGATCGCGACGACCTCGAACTCCGTGTCGCCGAGCTTCACGCGGTCGTTGATGTGCAGGCGCTTGGGGATGTGCGGCTTGAGGAACACGAACGTGCCGGTGGTGCTGCCGAGGTCCTGCAGGAAATACTCCTTCTCCATCGGGTCGTACTGGATCTGGAAGTGGTACCGGCTCACGAACGGATCGTCCGAGACGATCTGGTTGCTCTGGTGGCGGCCGCCGCGCGCACCCACTCGCGGATTCAGCACGATCTGCTTGCCCGTGCTGGTGCGCGATACTGTGGCCGGTGCCCCCGACTCGGTCTGCGTCGAGTCTCGCCGAACGGGCTTCGCGCTTGCGTACGGAAGCTCGTTGCGCTCGGGCGAGAGCGACGTGACCACGAGCATGTCGAGCTCGTCGAGCTCGCGGTCGATGCCGAAGTACCCCCAGCTGTGACGACGCTGCTGCGCGCGAGAGCGTTTGCGCTGCTGGGATTTTGTCTGGTGGCGCTCGTGGAGCGCCTGGATCTTCTCGACGATGCCGACGACGCGCCGTCCGATGCGCTTGAGCGGGAAGTGCAGTCGGTACTGTCGCGACACAATGAGCGCCACGAACCACGCGCCCATGATCACCGTCACGAGCGCATATCGCACGTACGTCGACATCGTGGTCGTGTGGATCACGGTGGCGGTGCTGAAGGTCTGCGACATGGCGATATCTGTTGACAGGAATGCGTCACGTGGGCGGCCGTCATCGTTGACAGCTGCGGACGCCGCGAAATAACGATTCGCCTCGTTCTGCACGTACGCGAAGGACGCGACGATCGCCGAGGAGCACGCGGTGGCGTGCAGCCAGTTCCACTTCACGGCCGGCGGTGGTCGTCTGCCGCCAGACGTCGACCCGCTGCTGTCGCGGCGGCCGAGCGCGTCGCCGATGCTGCTGCTTCCGCTGAGGGTGCGTACTGCGCTCTGCTTGTTCATGAGGGCCATCCGAGGCGCACTGCGCCGTGCGGGGCGAGCAGTCGGGTGAAGTGTGAAGTACGCGTCTCGCAGAGAGGGCGGCGGGGCTTCTGTCGTCCCGTTCGGCCTTTTTCTCCTTGTTCTCTCTTTGAATCCAGCAGACTTCCAATAACCCGAGTGACGCTCGCTGGCAGGTCAGTCAACGGGAAACGGGATGCTCTCCATGTTGCGCGAAGGTCGCGTGTGTGCATCAAGGACGCTACGAGTGTCGCACGAATGTCGCTCGAAGAAGCAACTGCCACGTCGCTGTCGTGCGATATCCGCATTTTCGATTCCGCGCGCGATCCAGAAAAACGAAAAGGAACCATGGAGCTGCTGCTGCTTCTCTTCGCGCTCGCGGCGGCGTACCCCGTGATCGTCGTCGCCGTGGGCGTGCTCTTCATCTACAAGGAGCGCAGGCGCTACGCACGCCACCACCTGGTCGCGCAGAGCGACGCGGCGGACCACCACTCGGGCGAGAAGACCGTCACGATTGGTGTTTTCCACCCGTACGCGAACGGCGGTGGCGGTGGCGAGCGCGTCATGTACTGCGCGCTCATCGCGCTCGTCAAGTATTTCCAGAAGCTCAAGGAGGAGACGAAGAAGAAGAGCGACATCAACAGTGCAGGTAGCGAGGGCCAAGCGAAGAGGACTGCGTATCGAGTCGAGTTGCTGCTCTACTCGGGTGATGACGGCTTTTCTGCAAAGCAGCTGATCGACCTCGCCTCCGAGCGATTCAACCTCCCAGACTTGCAGCAGTACCAGGTGGATCTGTTTGTGCGCTTAGTACCGCTGGCTAGCCGCGAGATCCTCGACCCAGGGCTGTACCCGCGCTTCACGCTGTTCTGGCAGAGTGTCGCGCACATCCGACTGGCGCTGACGGCGTTCGCGACGAGTGAGAAGCTCGGGTTGTACCCACGCTTCTGGATCGACACGACCGGGTGTCCGTTCTCGTACCTGGTGGCGAGCGTTCGCTTTGGCTGCACTGTCGTCGCGTACGTGCACTATCCTATGATCTCGACCGACATGATCTCGAAAGTGCAGCAGCGCTCTGCCGATTTCAACAACAACGCCGCCGTCGCGTCCAGCTCGTCGCGGTCGTTCGCAAAGTACGTCTACTACCGCATCTTCGCTGGCGCGTACACGCTCGTGGGCAAGTATTGCACAGACAGCGTGATGGTGAACTCGACGTGGACGTACAACCACATCAAGCAGCTGTGGGGTGGACGTCCCGTGATTGTGTACCCGCCGTGCGGCTCAATGGAAGAGTTCAAGACGTTCAGCGTCGACAGACGCGAGCCGCTGGCGCTGTCCATTTCGCAGTTTCGACCCGAAAAGAACCAGCTGCTGCAGCTCCAGGCACTCAAGGTGCTGCTCACAAAGTACGCGTCACAGATGGAGACTGCGCACAAGGACTTCCAGTTAGTGATGCTTGGCAGCTGCCGCAACGCAGATGACGACGCTCGTGTCGAGACTTTGAAGGAGCAGTGCATCGAGCTCGGCCTGTCGAAACGCGTCAGGTTTGTGGTGAACGCCAGCTTTGCAGAGCTGAAGCAGTACCTTGCCACGTCGTCGATCGGTGTGCACACCATGTACAACGAGCACTTCGGCATCAGCGTCGTGGAGATGATGGCTGCAGGCTTGGTCGTGATTGCCAACAACTCTGGCGGTCCGGCTGCAGACATCGTGCAGGAAGAAGAGACAGGATACTTGGCGCTGACTGCGGACGAATACGCGGACAAGATGTTTGCGATTCTCGAGCAAGAGCCGAGCAAAGTGACGGAGATGCGTTCCAAGGGCCGCAACTCGTGTGATCGGTTCTCAGACCAAGAGTTCGGAGTCCAGTTCATCGCTGCAATGGAGAGAGTGCTGCGTCCCGTGCGCGGCAGCGACAAGAAATCCGCGTAAATCGAAGAATTGCTGTAAGTACATGTGGTGTTTTGCTGATCTTGGCTATTTGCTGCTGTCGTATGAGTCTGCCTTTCTATTTACTGTCGAAGACAGAAGCGAGCATGAGGTGTTTAGCAAAGCGAGCTTGGAGATGAGGGACTGGTCATCCGACTGATGGATACGCACGTGGGGCTGGCAAAGAACCACAAGAGTCCGTGTCAGCAAACGTGAAGCCGATGGGATCCTGCGATTCGTTTTCGCGCCTGCCTCACGGAAGAGTCAAATTTACCTATCGGTGAGAACTTGTGATCTTTTGTGCATGGAGCGCGGTCCAAACTATCATCACAGATAACCATGGTATCTTGCGCTGCTGCTCTCACGCACAGGCCGCATCCGTTTCAGAGTTTGCAAAGGAAATGCCGCTCAGAGCTTGCAGCGCGTCCGTTTCTCTCGAGCACGAACGCGGGCTCGCAGTAAAATTTGGAGGTTGAGTGTGTGGAGAAAGCAGGTGAGCAGTTTCGCTCCGACTCCAGCAGCCCGTGTCAAAGATAGCGCAAAGATGCCTCTTGCACGCATAAGGCGCTTCCAGCTTCGAAGAGCGTGTGAAAGGTGAAACCAACGAGGCTCAAAGGCGCTTTCAGCTTCGAAGAGCGCGTGAAAAGCGAAACCAACGACGAGCCGCAGCGACTTCTCCCCGCCAGGTTGGTGTCTGTTCGCCTTCATTCACAGAGTTTGCACCCACGGGAGACTTGACCGTGGAAACCTCCGTGGAGCTTGGACCCCGCACTTCATATCGCAGACTCTCGCAGGACGAAAAGCGCTAGTTGCTTGCAGGTGCTTGAACAATGACTCAAGATGCCGGCCATCCGCGACTGTCGTCGGCGGAGATCGTCGCTGTGACGACGGAGCTGCGCCATCGCCAAGCCAACCGCCGCAAGAAGAAAGATGGCAAAGGCAAGGAAAGCCCGGACGACGCCAAGCGCGAGCTCGTGATGGAAGAGCACAAGTTGAGCGTCTCGGAGCTTGTCGCTGACCTCGGCACGGATGCTGCAAACGTAAGTCCAGCGCGGCTTCTCTTGGACTTGTACGAGGACATTGATTCTAACTCAACCTATTCTCCGTTTGGTACTCCAGGGAATGAATCCGCATGATGTGGAAACGCGCTTGGAAGCCGAGGGTCTGAACCGACTGTCTCCGCCCAAGCAGACCCCTGAGATCATTAAGTACATTCGCGAGTTGACTGGCCTGTTCAGCCTCCTGCTGTGGTTCGGCGGCGCGCTTTGTATCGCCATCTACGGCATCCAAGGCGACCCGAACAACTTGTACCTGGGCATCGTGCTCTTCCTCGTTGTCATCATCACCGGCACGTTTTCGTACTTCCAGAACCGCAAGTCGTCGAACCTGATGGAGTCGTTCAAGAACATGATGCCGACAGTCACGACGGTGATCCGCGAGGGCAAGTCGCAGAAGGTTGACGCGATGCAGCTCGTACGTGGCGATGTGGTGGTGCTGAAGGGCGGCGACAAGGTCCCAGCAGACATCCGAGTGCTGGAATGCTCGGACGATCTCACTGTGGACAACTCCTGCCTCACGGGTGAGCCGGAGCCGCTAAAACGCGTCCCCGAATGCACCGACGACAACCCGCTCGAGACGAAGAACCTGTGCTTCTTCGGCACTTTCATCCCCCAAGGTTCGGGCAAGGGCGTCGTGATCCGCGTGGGTGACAAGACTGTGATGGGGCGAATTGCGACGTTGGCGACCGCGACCGGCAGTGATATGACCCCTATCGCGCGTGAGATCAACCACTTCGTGCACATCATCGCTGCGGTGGCAATAGTGATCGGCATCATCTTCTTCATCATCGGCTTCATCATCAAGACTGATCCGATCACGAACGTCGTGTTCATGATCGGTATCATTGTCGCGAACGTGCCCGAAGGACTTCTTGCGACGGTGACTGTGTGCTTGAGTCTGGCTGCGAACCGAATGGCGCACAAGTCCGTGCTCGTGAAGAACCTGGAAGGTGTCGAGACGCTCGGATCCACGAGCTGCATTTGCTCCGACAAGACCGGAACGCTGACGCAGAACGTCATGACGGTTGCGAACATCGTGTACGACAACAAGATCTTCGACGCCGAGTGCTCCATCACTCCCGTGGGCAGCTACGACTTGAAGAACCTATCGTTCGAAGCTCTCCAGCGTTGCGCGACGCTGTGCAACAATGCAGTCTTCGACGAAGAGTCCAAGTACGAGAAAGTGCTCGCAGCGGATGGATCTCTATCACGCGGTAAGGCGAAGCCATTCAAGGAGTCGTTCACGACGAGCAACGGCATGACGCTTGACAAGGTTGCTTGGGAGACGATCGGCGATGCGTCCGAGTCAGCGATGATCAAGTTCTGTCACGACAAGCGAGACATCATCGAGTACCGGAAGGCGAACCAAAAGATCAAGGAGATTCCATTCAACTCGAAGAACAAGTACCAGCTCTCGCTTCACAAGCAGGAGAACGACGACAGCAAGCCATCGCTGATGGTGATGAAGGGGGCCCCTGAGCGAATCACGGCGCGATGTGGCAAAGTGCTCATTGACGGCGAAGAAGTAGAGCTCACCGCCGAGCGACTCGCCGAGATCGAGGAGTGCCAGCTTGAGCTCTCGAAGAAGGGCATGCGCGTGCTGGGCTTTGCGCAGAAGGTTCTGGATCCAACGATCTACGGCCCTTCGTACGAGTTCAGCACTGATAACCCGAACTTCCCGCTGGGTGAGAAGGACGTCGACTACGAGATGGTGCCGAAGCCCGATCCGAAGGTCGAAGAGCCGCTGTGCTTCATTGGCTTGATGGCGCTCATCGACCCGCCTCGTCCGGAAGTGCCCACTGCCGTGGCTAAGTGCAAGACTGCGGGCATTCGCGTGATCATGGTGACGGGCGACCACCCGATCACCGCCAAGGCCATTGCGCACAAGGTTGGCATCCTGTGGGGACAGACGTGTGAAGACATTGAGGAAGAGAACAAGAAGCGCGGCGTGAACCCTGGCGACGCCGGGTGGATTGACCCCAAGACCGCCCCCGCTATTGTTGTGCCAGGATGGACGATCAGCATGGACACTCCGGTGGAGGAGTGGGACCGCATCTTGGACCACAGCCAGATCGTGTTTGCGCGCACGTCACCGCAGCAGAAGCTCATCATTGTCGAGAACTGCCAGCGCCGCAAGGAGATCGTGGCTGTGACGGGCGACGGAGTGAACGACTCGCCCGCGCTCAAGAAGGCGGACATCGGCATCGCGATGGGCATCATGGGCTCGGATGTGTCGAAGGAGGCGGCCGACATGATCTTGCTAGACGACAACTTCGCGTCCATCGTGTGCGGCGTGGAGGAAGGACGCATCATCTTCGACAACCTCAAGAAGTCGATCTGCTACGCGCTGGCGGCCAACATCCCGGAGCTCATCCCGTTCCTGCTGTACGTGATCATCCGCCTGCCGCTGCCGCTCACGACCGTGCTCATGCTGCTGATCTGCCTGGGCACGGACATGATCCCGTCGATCTCCATGGCGTACGAGACGGCGGAGAACGACATCATGCTGCGCGCGCCTCGCAATGCCGAGGTGGACCATCTCGTAACGAAGAAGCTGGTCATGATGGCGTACGCCGTGATCGGTATCATCGAGTCGGCGGCCGGAATGATGACGTACCTGGTTGTGTTGAACGACTTTGGGTACACGCCAGCCATTCTTCCGGAGTTGGGCTACTTGGACTCGTTCGGAAAGCAGGTACTCTGGTGCAAGACTGAGAAGGGTCTGTACTGCACTGCGGGCGGTCTCTACAAGGATGCGAATGGTAACATGACGCCACTGGGGAAGGTGAGGAGTCTGGACGGCAAGTCCGAGTGTCAGTCCACGTACGACGACAAGATCCCGACGGGGGGCAACGTCTTCGACACGTTCGTGTTCTATGATCCGTCGGCCGATGGGAAGATCCTGGACTGCCAGTTCCCGTTCGTGAACCTGGACTCGGACGCCAAGAAGCCTGCTGTGGGCTACAACCGCTTCAACCCCGCGACGTACGGGAACTACGCGTCCAAGCCCGTGGTGACGTACCAGGCCATGGAGGCCGCATACGCCAAGGGTTTCCGTCCGTACTACCCGATGAAGGCGCGCCGCTCGTCGTTCTTCGACATGGAGTGGCTCGCGTACGACACCACGAAGAAGGGACTCCCGGGTTTCGGCACAAAGATCTCGGTCGACATCATGTACGTGTACCAGCCCTTCGGCGTGTGGGCGATCACGGACAAGGATGCGAAGACGAAGACGGAGGTCTCGTCGCTCTCGGGTGCGCGCGACGCCTTCGACGGCACTACCGTGACGCTCGTGGACACCATGGGCATGTTGACTTCGACCACGTACACGCTGTCAGACGCTACGTACAGCAAGGGCGTGATCGTGGAGAAGGTGCTGGACGCCAGCGGCGCGGCCACGTGCACCGGTGAGCAGTGCCTCATGGACTACCACGCGGGCTTCGCTGTGCACGACACCGGCCTGGGCAAGGTCTACAACAATATCGCGTCGCGCATGATGCAGTACAACGCGCTGGCGGTGGCGCAGACGGCGTACTTCGTGGCGGTCGTGGAGGTGCAATGGGCGAACATTATCATCAGCAAGACGCGGTACCTGTCGGTGGCGACCCAGGGGATGAGCAACAGCGTGCTCAACTTCGGGCTCATGTTCGAGTTCATGCTCTGCTCGGCCGTGGCCTACGCGGGCTTCGTGCACACGATCTTCGCGACCGAGAACATGCGCCTCGTGCACTGGTTCCCGGCGCTGCCCTTCTCCCTCTTCATCCTCGTGCTCGACGAGACGCGCAAGTTTATGATGCGCACGACGTCGCGCGGCATGATCAGCAAGGAGACTGGCCGCATGGTCCGTTACCCGGGCTGGCTCGAGATCAACACGTACTACTAAGTTCAAGGCTGGGTGGCGAGGGGCAGAGAGGACGGACTCGCATCACTTTGACGCTCTTTTGCATGCACTTCTTCATATAATTTCTATTGCACTCGTAAAGACTCGCGCCTTGCCTTCTTACGAAGCTCATACTGGACCAAGATAGTGTTGCAACACCATGACATCGGCGCAACACCGCAATGAAGGTGTCCAAAAGGCTGCATTTGTCCAGGATACCTCTATACAAGACCATCATCGGTGCTTATAAAGGGTTTTTCTCTTTTGTGACGCTCAAAAGGCAACAATCCGCGCGATGGACGTTCAAGCCGCAAGTGCGAGCTGCGCCAACTGCCACGCGCAGCAGCAGCCTCAAAGCGCCAGGCTCTCGCGCTGCAGCCGCTGCAAATGGGTCGCCTACTGCTCCAAGACATGCCAGGGAGCGCACTGGAAGACCGGCCATCGCGCGATGTGTGGAGCTCTGCAGGTCTGCGGCAAGCTCCGCGCTCTCGAAGCCAACTGGTGGCGCTCGCGGCCGGAGCACGAGCTGAAAGTGCTCGTGGAGCAGCATGGCCTCGAGCCTGAATCAATGGTAATATATGTCCTGTGGGTGGTGCTATCCCTCTCCTATGAAGATGGCTTCATAGCTCTTGATGTGTTCTGATGTTCCGTGTCGTAGTGTTTCTTTGGAGAAGTACTGTTTTTGCTGAGCGGCGTCAAGCCCATGGTGATGTTCTCCAACCTCCCAGCGCAGTGGCGGTATAGCTTTGTGAGCGACGTGATCGTCCCGAGCGGCGTTTTGCAGCACAGTGCGACAGGCGAGTGTTTACCAGCGTTGTATGCAGTAGGCGGTCGCGTTGAGACCCCAGCCGAGTACGACATGAGCGGCGACCTCGTGCTCATTAACGAAAGCCTCGTTGATTGCCTCGCTGCCGCTAAAGCGAGCCTGCGACTTCAGTCAATAGCACCAGGAGGTCTCGTGATGGAAACCGCTTTGTGTGGCCAGGTCCACTTGGTGCGCGAAGAAGAGCTGGCGCGTCTGCTCGACTACCCGATGGCGCTGAGCGAGTGTCGAGAGCCCATGGTTGAGGTACAGTGCTGTGTTCGCTACGCACTCAAGTGTTGATGCGCATTGAGCAGCAAAGACACGAGCGCTTGCTTCCTCCTCTCTTCCCTTCCAGCTGGCTTCTCTTGTGTGTGCTGTTGTCACAAGCTCACCTCGTTCGCGTCGCTTGTGTTTGGATGTGCAGGTGGGCTACTTCTTGGTGGAGGGAGCGGGACGACAGCTGCTGACGTCGTATTGCGCATCCGAGGCGCATCAAGTGCGCATTGCCCAGCACTTCCAGCGCTATCAATCGATCTTCCAGGCCATCGGCGCCAGCGAGTTGCATCTTGCCCAGACGCGCATTTGAGCGAACAAAAGTGAAACAGGATGATGCGCTCGACGGAATGTACCATTTGTACGTATACTTTGAGTATATATCATATACCATGGATGCTCAAGCTGCATTTGCGCCATTTTGAGATGCTACATTATACGCTGTACCGGATATGTGGTAGGGTACAGCATACGCTATCACCAACAAATCAGAGGAAAGCCGTTTCAAAGGACGCGCATGCGATTGAAGCCGTTGCATTGGCACGCAGCGGCGGTTCGCGCACGTTGGTGACGGCCACCCACAGTGACAGCCTGACGAGCAAGAACGAGCGCGCGCGAGAAGCCCAATACTGCAGCACAAGAACACAGACGTTTGGTCCGACAGCTCGTTGCGTGACGACGTGCGTTTAACAGCATCTACAGCACTCGCTCATTCGGCATTTTGACGCGGACCTGAACAGCCAAGAGCTCTTTCAATGAGCGCGTCGTACAATGACTGGGAGTCGGACCTGTCGTCGATCATCGAGAAGACCAACCAGAACCTCAAGCTGCTGCGTCGCATCGGCGAGAAGCGCACGGACGATGTGACCACGACGCGTCCAACTGCCACGAGCGTCGGCAACGCGGCGGATCTGCGCACGGCCGTGCACCATCGCTACGCGGCGGAGGACGCTGCTGCGTCAGGCTACCGACCGCGCGTCATGTCGTCCGCTTCAGGTGTCAGCAACAGGAAGCTCGCGAGCACGATGGGCGATCCACGCGGTGCCACGGGACTGCGAGCGTCGGCGATGATGGACGCGCGCCGCGGCGAAGCCAACTACGACAGCGACGACCTGCACGCGGCATCACGCTCGATGCGACGCAGCGCCAGTCGAGCTGGAGACAGCTCCAAGACGCTCAAGGCGACGAGCAGCATGGGAGCGACGATCCGCGTCCATGAGGCGGACATGCCGAGCGACGTCCCCAACTACGTGCTCGACGAGATTAAGAAGAAGTGCGTTTGTATAGCCGACTGTGCGCTTTAGGCCGAATTTGATCGTGCTAACACCCAACTGTATGGGAATTTGTATTGTGTGTGTGTGTGTGTACCTGCTTAGCTTGGAGGTGAACATCTCGTCGCGCTCGAGTGTGTTTGAGAAGAAGATCGGCGACCTGCGCACGGACTTCACGGTGTTAACCAACGAGACGACACAGCTGAGCCACAAGTTCGCCGAGCTGCGCGACTCGGTGCTGAGCAAGATGAGTAATGTCCCTGGTGTACTGCAGAGTCTGCAGGAGAACGCGGACGCGATCACGCGGCTCGAGAAGCACAGCGCGGCGCTGCTCGGCTGGAAAGTCAGCATGGACCAGGATTTCTTCGAGATCACGTGAGTCGTCTCTCTTTGTGTCATTTTTGGAATCTTGTGGTGGAATTTGTATGCTGATGGCTAATGCACTCGTTTTCAATGATGCTGCATTTGGCTATCAGCGCGAAAGTGAAGAGCTTTACAACGCTGCAGGACAAGATGGCGACGCTCGAGAGCAACTTGGAGAGCCTCGCGACCGCGCTGAAGAACCGCCCTCGCCACGACGAGAAGATCGAGGAGCTGCGAGACAAGCTCTCGGCCGTGGAGCGCCACCAGTCGAGCCTCGTCGACATGAAAGCTGTTGAGAATCTGCTGAACATCCGACTTCCACGAGAGCTCCACGATCTGGAGGGGCGAATGAGCCAGAGCATCGCGTTTGTGACCGAAAAGGTCGAGGCGAAGATCCAGAATCTGGAGAAATCGCTGCAGAGCCAACGTGCAGACTCGATGGCGTCGCTCAAGAGCGAGCTGGTTGAGGACATTCAGCGGCTCCAAGTGAGCAGCTTGCGGAAAACCGACATTGTCCCGCTGCAAAACGCCCACGCGCAGCTCAAGGAGGACCTGTCCCAGCTGAACGGCTACCTGGATCGACAGGATAAGCGTATCCAGGACTTTAAGCAGTCGTCAACGCAGATTCGTGAGGAGCTGGCCGAGACGAAGCAAGAGCTGACGAAGACCCTCCATGCGCAGCAGAGTCGCGTCGCCGCGACGCTTGAGGACAAGGTCGCGCAGCTGAGCATCCTGTCGAAGGAGAAGAACGTGAAAGTGGACCAGCAGATGGCGATCCTGAGTAAGAAGCAGAAGAAAGTCGAGGAGAACACGAAGGTTCTGCACGAAGATATTGCGAAAGTGCGCCAGGACGTCCTCTACAAGCAGAACGCGACGCATGTGGCGCAGCAGAAGGAGAACGAAAAACTCAGGCAGAGGCTTGCGCGCTCTGCCGCCGAATTGGAGACGCTGACGTTTGCGAAAGCGGAGCTTGAGCGGCGCTATGGGAAACAGGAGAAGCAGTTCCAAGCGAAGCTCAAGACGCTGCATGCCAAGCTGGAAGAGAACGAGAAGCTGAAAGAATCTGAGCGACTCGAGCTTGTCGAGAAAATTCAGGAAGAGACCAAGCTCATGGGCATTGCACAGGGCAAGAACACACTTCTCGAAACCCTCCTCGCAAAGGAGAAGCTCGAGAACGCCGAGAAGAACGAGCTGATCCACAAGTCGCGCCAGGAGATGAATCTCATTCGACAGAAGATGCGCAGCCTCGAGAACGAAGTGGAGCTCAAGATGCACAAGCTGACGATAGAGCTGCACTCGAAGCAAGTGCAAGTCGAGACTTTAGTCAAGAAGCTAAAGAAGAGCGAAGAGGAAGCCGCGAAGCTGTTGGAGAATACGAGGCGAGACGCGAAGGCGTTCAGACGCGCGAAGATCACGAAGGAACACGAGCTCTCGATCGCGAAGTTGAAACTGAACGAGATGGAAAAGGCAGCTTCGGCCATCTCTCAGTCTAGCGGCGTCAAGGAAGACTCGAGTGGAGTCCCAGACGCTACAAAACGGGATGCTGAAGAAGCAGAGTCCAAGCGCAAAGAGATGGAGCAGCTGCTGCTAGAGAGTCAACTGCAGGTTGACGAGCTGAACCAAGAGATCAGCGAGATGCAGAAGCAGCATGGTGCGGCGACGAAGCAGCAGCGAGCGTCACTGGAGGAGCAGATCAGCAAGCTCTCGTCCGAGTACGAGGTGAAGATCGTGGCTCTGAATGCTGCAGTTGCTGCGAAAGACCAGGCTATGAGTCGACTGCGCGAGTCGCTGGTCGAGAAAAGCGATCTGGAGGCCGTCGACGAGCAGCTTCGTGCATTGGCGGACGAGAAGAAATCGCTGCTGGCTACCATTGAGCGATCTCACTCCGAGCAAACCCGCGCCATCCAGGAACATGAAGCAAAGACCCAACTGGCTCATGACAAGGAGATAGCGGCGATGAAGCGCAACGTGGCGACGAGAATGGAAGAGATCGAGGAAGCGCGAGCTGGACTCGAACGATTCAAGGCAAACATCTCTAGACTGGAGACTCAGCTCAAAGACCAGGAGAGTTCACACTCTGAAGAGCTGGAGTCACTCATGGACGATATCAAAAAAGCTCGTGCGAGTATCGCTGCCTGTACCACTGAGATCGAAGAGCTGCGAGTGGAGAAGTCACAGCTTGAGCAGGAGCTGGAAAGCGTTCAGGCTGAGCTGGAGAACCTGAGATCTGAAGCTGACGACAGAGAGATGGAGATGAGCAAGAAGCTAGCAGAGCAGGAGGCGGAGATGCAAAGCAAACTCGACGAACTCTCCAGTCAGCTGGACGACAAGGAGAGCGAACTGGCTGAGAGTAAGCGTGCTGACGTAGGTAACCGGCGCAAGCTGAGCGAGATGGTGTCGGAGCAAGAAGAGATGGAGCATCGGTTGAAGAGCGAGATCGAGTCGTTGACACTTGCGCTCGATCATGAGCGTGAGAACTCGAAAGCACGAGAACAGGAATCGGAGTCGACGATCCTGGTGCTGCAGAGTGAGTTGGACGTGATCAAGCTGGACTCGCAGGCGGCAAAGACATCGTACCAGTCTGCGATGTCAAGTGAGATTGCTGACGTGACGAGCTCGCTCAAGGAGTCCCAGCGCCGTGAGCAGCAGCTGCAGGGGCGTCTTGTCTCGATTCTGAAAGAAGTTGCTCAGGCAGCCAGCGCCTTCAACGCGGACTCCCAAGTTGATATCACTGGCAGCGAAGACGACGATGCCGTAGCTGTGAAGTATCTGAGTCACTTTTGCGCGACGCAGAGTGGAACGCTCTTGGAACTCGAGAATCTGCAGACCGACTACGAAATGGCAGTGAAGCAGACCGCGGAGGATGCTGCAACCATCCAAGACCTGGACGCGCAAGTGAAAGCCCACAGCCTGCAGATCCAGGACCTGCAAGCTGTCGTAAAGCAGCTCGAGGTCGAGTTGAAGGAGCAGTATGCGAGCTCGGCGAAGCAGTCTGAGGACCTAGAGCACGAGATCACAATGCTGAAGAAACAAAAATCGGAATTGGAGCGCCTCGTTGACAGTAAGTCGAGTGAATGTGACGAGAAGCAGGCGCTGTTCGATCGCCAGCTCGAGTCGAAGCAGGACCAGGTCGAGGGTTTGCGCCAAGAGAACGAGAAGATGTCGGCGACGATCGAGACAATTCGCTCCAAGATGGACAGAATCGAGGTTGCAAAAGCTCGAGAACTGGACGAGATGAGCGCGACGCTGTCGGAGCTGGAGGCACAGACTGCTACGCACAGTGTGAAGGCTCAAGACGGCGCAGTCCCAGAGTTCGACAAGGATTTATATGCGAACCACCACGAGATCGTCGCTCTCTCTCAGAGCATTCGCAGCTTGCAGCTGAAGCTGACCAAGAGCGTCGGGCTGCTCGAGTGGAACGACTTGCGGGCCAGTGTTTTCGAACAAGAGGACAAGCTGGAACGCTTGCGCCAAGAGAAGTGCCGAGAAGTGGCCAAGCTGGGCTCAGCTGAGGACGAGATTCTTCTCAACGCAGACTTCCTGAAAGCGGTTCTGGCGCTGAAGGGGTCCAGCGAAGGTGATGGCGATGATAGGAGTGACTGGATGAGCAAGTACGTGAAGACCGCTCCCGAGATGGTCGAGAGGCTCAGAGGACTTGAGTCTCGTTTGCAAGAAGCGATGGAGCAGCGAATTCACCAAGCATCTGCAGATGAGACAGGCTCAGCTGCTCACGAAGCGAACGCATTGACTGGCAACAAGACGCCTGCTACACTCGCGTCCCAGAGTTCGAAGTCGCGCGTTGACCTATCGGAAAGCTGTGAGAGCGACGAGCTGCTGGAAGAAAGCCACGAATATTTGGATCGAGCCCATCAGTTTGACGCCGAGCAGTCCTTCGATGGAAGCCTGGATGAAAGCGATCTCTCGGACAGCGCGATCCTCAACGAGTCGTCTCTCGACGTCAGCACCGCGGAGGATGCAACGGAAGAGTTGTCGATTTGCGCCATGGATGAAGCGCTGTCTTATGCCGACGACGACGGTAGGTTGAGCACCAGCAATGACTTCGAGCGAGTGGCCTCCTGCACGACGCTATTACTCGCGAGCACGCCTCCGGAATTGCTTTCGACACCATTCGTTGCCAGTCCAACTCGTCACTCTGCTCAAGTTCCGACCGCGCCAACTGCTCAATCGAGAGACGGCAGCAAAGCGAAGTCAAGTACTCGTGACGAGTCTGACGATGACTCGAGCGAGGAAGAGAGTGAAGATGACAAGCGTGCGACTGCTGAGCTGCCAAAGAGCGAGTCTGCGTTGGAGGCCACCGAGCACGTTGCGGATAGCTTGGTGGCTTCGGTATATGGCCGCGTCCTTCAGACAGATGCGAGGGAGCTGTCGTCTGCACCAAGCGCAGCTGATGCTGATCTGCACGCAGTCAGTGTCTTGGAAAACGGCATTGAAGAGACCAGCGTCGGAGCTAAACATGATGGCGACGATCTGCACGACGAAGCGAGCGAAGCAGAGCACTCGCTCGACAGTTCTGCAAGTGTGGAGCGTGGCGGGTCACACGATGACGCAGCGTTCACCTCTCTCGCTCAACAGTTCAGCAGCGAGTCAAGCACGACACCACACAGCGCCAGCAACTCGGAATCGGTACCTGCTCTTGCTATGGTTACCGGTGATCAGTATGATGGCGACAAGAGTCGAGCTCACGCCGATGTTGATGATGAAGACGAAGATCGCGCCATTGACTCGGAAGAGGAAGCTGAAGTGAGTCAAGATGAGAAGTCGTTCTTGGAGGTCGCAGTGCGTGCTGATTCTCAGAAGCTCTCGGATGAGAGCCTGAAGTCAGCGCCTGCGTCTGACGAGCACGACGACCTCGCTGAAGACGAGACTCACGGCGAGGAAAGTGCTGATCTTGAGGATCAGTCACTCGAATTTGACAGCGCAGACTTCGATTCCGGTGTAAAAGGTGAAGAGAGCTGTGCGAAGACGAGCGGCTTGAGCGATGGAGTATCTGGCGCGAGCTCGGCCTCTGGCTCTGAACGACTATCGATAGATAAACTCCAACTGGCGCACAAAGTCGAGCACGACCAAGGCTTCCAGCATGTCGACTCGGAAAACGAAGAAAGCGAAGGTGAAGACGAGGACAGCAAAGCGCATGAATCGGCTCTCGATCACAATGGCGAAGACGAATTCGAAAGTGGTGCTCAAGACCGCGGTAGCCTTCGCGATGTCGGTTTCGAGTCCCATGAGAGTGACGAAGAGAACTTGTCCGAGTTTGAGCACTTTCGACGTGAGACCGCCGCATCAAGTGCTGATTCCATGCCAGAAAGCAACGTTTCCAGTCACGCAGATGAAGAACATCAGATTGCACCTTCGCAAACGTACCATATGGAGGAAGACGACGACAGCGATGACGACGACGTGGACGAAGCCGAGCGGATGCTCCTTGCAGATTCCTTAGTCACCGAGCAACAGCTCAACAGTCTGAGCCAGTTCGGGAACGGAGCGCGTCTTGAAGAATCATCTGATCAAGATGATCTTGAAGAATCAGTCGGTGCTGACGAACAGCTTGACGAGTCCGTTGAGTGTGAGAGAGACAACATTGCAGTGGCGTCGTTCGATAAAGATGCAGATTCCCCACCAAGTGCTGCTCCAGTCTCAAATCCCGTGCTGGACAACGAAGTCTTTCCGCACAATTCTACCCTCGAGTCTCGAGCGAGAAAATTCAGTGCAGATGGGAGCGAACAGTCTGAGACGGTGACAGCGCTTCACGACGACACGCATCGTGACAGCTCACACGATTTTGATGATGAAGATGACGACTTGCTGGACGAATCACATGAAGGCAACGCTGCTCACTCAGTCTTGCGTGAGCTTGTTGAAGGATCTGGAGTGACCGGCAGCGCGGAAGCTCACCTCAATCTTGACGAATCGACGGGTGGTGATGGCGAAAATGCCAGTGACATCCCAGCGCAGAACATCGATGCTGTGCGTGCTGCACAGAACAAGGAGCAGATGATGGATGACCGACTTGGCGAACGCAGCGAAGAAGAGAACAGCAGATCCGACATCAACGAGGGCTTTGGAGATGAAGACCAGTCCGAGAGTTCATTTGATCAAGTTCCTACCTCCAGCTCACTCGGCGAGACTCGAACGGACCTCGCAGGTGCTCAGGAAGTTGCGGTTGACAGCTCAAGCACCACATCATCGGCAACGAGCGGATCTCTTGGCGGACGAAGCGCTCTGCTGAAGCATATGTCGTTCAGCAGAACGCAAATTGAGAACGACGACGATGATGACGACCTCGACGAAGTGGAGCAGCTGATGCGAGAACAGTCCGGCTTTGCTTCGCATACATCACGTGCGCTCCCCAGCCTCACAGTGAGCCGCGAGGCGAGAGATGAGGAGGCTGAAGTCGATGAGGAGGAGAGAGACGACGAGCTCATTGATTCGGAGTCAGAAGAAGACGAGCCGCCTTTCGATGCGAGTTGTGATGAAGGTGGCATGCATTTCGACGTTGCACCAAGATCTGAAGCTGATGGATCACCACAAGATGGAGCACTAAGCGAGGATCTTAATGCTACGCAGCAAGAGGCGCAGCTGGCAGATTTGCACGAGAAAGCGCAACTGAGACTGGATGCGAGCCAGGACGACGCTGATGATGTGGAAACCGACGGTCAGGAAGCATCGCTTGAGGCCTCGCAAGAAGAGTTGGACACCGACGCTACTTCAGGAAGAAGCACATTTGACCGTGAGATGTTGGAGAGATCCTTTGACGAACAATTGCTGAAGACTTTGGAAACAGAGCACGAAGACTCGACACACCATTTCGACGGAGGGGCGATTTCCGAGAGCAGCGAGAGTGAGAGTGAAAACGGTGATGAACAGCAAGATGGCAGCGATGGGGACTCTGTTGATGGCGAATTAACGCCTCCAGCTGACCAGCAAGACTCGATGCAGACATCAGCGCGAGTGCATGTTAAGGGCAGGCACGACATCATCCATCCGACAAAATCGGAGGACAGCGCTCGACTCGGCCAAGACGACAACTCCGACGACGACGATGAATTTGAGTTCGGATCGCGTCGAACGGAGCCATCTCTTCCGTCTGCGCCAATTAAGCTCCAGACTTCCCAGCTCGCCTCTATCGGGCAGTCTTCATCTCGCTTGAGTGGCGCTGGTGCGTTGAAGAAGGCTCTCAGCGCGGTGACTCGAGACTTTGACGACGAAGATGACGACATGGACGAAGCGGAGCGGCTGATGGCGGAGCAAAGTCTCTCAAGAACGAGCAAACCTGTTGCATCAACGGCACCAAGCGCTTCGTTCGGAAAGTCTCACCTAGGTGACTCTGAGGACGAAGACGAGTTTGGCTCCGAGACTTCCCACAAGACGAGACCTGCTGACAGAAGAGACGAGAGTGACGACTTTGAAGAGCACGAGTTGGACGTCAGCGCACGAGATGACCACGATGAGTCCTTCGGTGGCTCGCAAGTGCTGATGGCTGACCACAGGGAGACGAATACTCGTGTATCGAGTGGGGGACAAGGTGGTTCAGCTGACAGCTCTTTCGATGGAGTATCACTAGATGAACTGACAAGCAACTCTGTCGGAGCTGTGGAAGTTGCTACGCTGCATGCAGAAAGTGTGGAAGCCTCGAACGATTTCAAGAAGACTGATGCAGCTCGCGATGATGGAGAAAGCGACGACGAAGACATCGATGGCCATCGTGAATCGCCGCAGAAGCCAAGTTCTGCCAGCACAAAGCCAGCAGACATACTGGAGAAGAAGCCTCTCCGATTCGGACTGGGACGTCGGGTGTCGCTGGAAGAAGACGACGACATGGACGAGGTCGAGCGTCTACTTCTCGAGCAGACGTCGATGAAGCAGACTGGCCCCCACCAAGTCGAGCGCATCACTGGCGCTCGTTCTTCTGTATTCGACGGTGACGACGACGGTGACGACGACGAGTTCGGTGAAGCGTCGATTGGAAAGCTGATGGATGCCGATGCATTGAGCAGCTCGGCAAAGATCACGGCAAGTGCAGTCGCGCAAGATCTGAGGGCACACCACGAGCGAAGCCTCGACGAGAGCAGTGGCGGTGATGACGATGTGGAAGACGAGCAGGAGGAATCGCTTGACGCCTCCCAGCAAGAATCGAGTGCTGATGCTGCGTCAGTGGGACAATTCGCTGCCAGCGCATCAAGAGAGAGCTCGTTCGATGAAAAGAGCTCGAAGAATCAGAACAAAGCAATTCGAGCTGACCGAGAAGACCCAGGAAATCGTGCCACTGGTGGTGCGATCTCTGACAGCAGCGACAGTGGCGACGACGGAGAACGATCGACTTCGCATCTCTCTCGCTCGCCAGCAACAACTGCATCCAGCGTGCCAGCTTACAGCCTCGCACCACTTGGTTTGGGCCAGAAGACGCTCGGACTCGGTCTCGGTGGACGAGCAGCACTCGAAGAGGATGAAGACATGGACGAGGTCGAGCGGCTTCTCCTGGGACAAAGCTCGAGGAAGCAGCAGAATGTGACCAGTCATGCCACTCAAGCGACCATGCACCACGAAGATGCGGATGAATCGGATGACGACGAGTTCGGTGAGGAGTCTATTGGAGCGCTAATGGATGAACGCGACCCCATTCAGCAGCCGCGTCCACAAGCGACCAGCCACTTGAAGCCAATCGATGTCGTCGAAAAGCCCCAGCAGCAAGGTCGCCGGTCTGTATTCGCGGACGAGGATGACGTTGACGGTGGCGACATTGACACCGAGAGCGATCTTGCGACGTCATCACCATTGCGGCGTCGCGGCGACTTGGATCGATCCGACTCAGCGGCGAGCTCTCCGAGTGCTTCGTCGACGCGCATCCCGATCTTCAACGGCAGCAACCTCGCCGACCGCGTCGCCACTGATGCGATTCCGACAATGTTGTCACAGCAGTCGCCACAACAACCAGCCACTGCGACTGCAGTTGCTGTCGAGAGCGAGATCCAGCAGCAAGTGGAGCACGAGGAGAGCGAGAAGGACGAAGAAGAGGAGGAGGAAGAGTATCTGGAGGAATCGTTTGATCTGGAGGAGTCGCTCCAGGGCGACGACGAGGAAGACTGAGGCGTCTACATAAATCAACAGTCTGTAAGGTTTGCATACGAGCGGTTTGGATACCGACTCGATCGTCTTGCCTTCCACACACACACACACACATCATGCGCCGTTCCTTGCACCAGCAGCAGCACGTGACCTTGGTCGCTCGAGACTCTGTCCACCGTCAGGCGACAGCTGGTTGTGTGCTGGGTTCTGTCCATCTGTGAACCAATGTCGGGTACTGTACTCTCACAAGCCGGTTTCACTTGCGTCCACTATGCAATGGATGGGCACGCGGCTTTTCCATCGACACCATAGGGAACCCAAGTGCAGCGAATGCTCGTATTTCGGCGAACCTACGAGGACTAAGTTCGAGCTGTATTTTATGATGGAATTCGAACTTCAATCTTCGCAAAAGCCAATCTCCGACGAAGTGCGCGTCACATTTACACAGAACTCACTCGATCAAGTGCGAATCAAAAGTGAGCTCGGCCTCCAAAGATCAAGACGTTTCGATAGGTACGCTTTCATTGTCCTCACCCGAGCATCTCAAACGAATATCTGGGGACAGACATGATGGCCTTCGATATATATATTGTATTGTTTTTGTTGGGCGGCTGCGACGAGCTTCAACGCGCTCATTCGATATCTTTCAGACGGCGATGGCGAAGCTCCAAGCGGCCACCGAGAGGACGGCGTTCCTGCCCACGCATCAGCGCCACCAGCAGCAGCGGGAGCACCGCCGCAAGGGCAACTCGTTCGTGAGCCGCCTGCACCACCACAGCAAGCTGCTGCTGGTCGCGGGCGTCGTGCTCGTCGCGACGGCGCTGAGCTTCAGCGTCTCTCCGCCGCCTGATGCTTTTGCCGCGCAACCCACGATCCAGGATGCTGTCGAATTCGCGTCGGCTGCTGCGACGATCTACCCTGCGAAGGGAGATGGCACGCGCGACATGCTGCAGTTCTGCGAGGAGAAGTACATCACGCAGGAGCTCGACCACTTCCGCGCGAACGGCGGCGGCGGCACCTTCGAGCAGCGCTACTTCGTCTGCTCGCAGGAGACCTTCAACCCGAAGAACGGCACGATCTTCTTCTACGTGGGTAACGAGGCGGACGTCACGCTCT